>CM076000.1:0-298223 GCA_038087875.1 Malacoraja senta | reverse complement strand
CTAGTAATCATTAAATGTGTGTTTGCCTGATTTAGAAACAGCCAGCTATATTCTTAAAAATATCTATCCTCTGCAATACCAAAAAGGATAATTCATTACATCACGCTCGGAGCTAATCTGGGTTGTCTCCAGAGGAAAATGAGCTCGTCTATCACTGTGCTCTGTAGCTGCATGATCCGAGACCTTGTAGGCAACATGATTTAAGACCTTGGGTTTTACTCATTTTTCTAAGAGAAACTAATTATTTTCCTAAACTAGCCCATTTGCTTGACCTAGGGATTATAAACAGTGAACATTTTAACTGTTGCATTAGAGTGGGTGATAAGGATTCACATCGCTTTGGCTTCTGATTCTCTCTTCTTAGAACGTTCATAAGTTCATTGATCTCTTTAAAAATAGATTGGGATAGATAGCAGACAGCAGAAAATGCTTAAAATACTTGGGTTGTAAAATGAATCTGAAGAGATAATTTAATATTTTGGTTACATTTTGTGTGATTTGTAGGCCACTTTTCTTAAAAGTAAAAGTTAACCAGTTATCTGTAAATCTCCCACAACTGGTTAAAAGGGAACAGTAGAATAGGTACCATTATTTTGCCCTACCTTGCCCAAAAGTTAATTATGTAGCTCAAAGTATACCCAGATACAGAAAAGCTGGGGTTAAGTAAAGGCAACTGTACACTTTAATGGCACATCATTTAGACTTAACCAATTGCAACATCTCAAAATGCTGTGCAAGCAATCTAATAATAGTCGTTTAATATTTCCTTTTACATTTATCTTTGTCCTCTTTGCACATTTTTATTTTAAACACTCCTTTTCTTTTGTGCACCAATTCTCTATCTCTTAATTATTGATCTCTTGTCCTTCACAAAACTAATTCAATCTATAGAATTGTATAACCCATTTTCTGTGCAAAGAAAATTGTCAATTAAAAGATATTGGGGAAGATTCTATGGATTTCTTGGATTTTCTTGCGGAAATAAGAACATGAGACAAGAAGTGGGATTAGGCTCTTTCTCCATGTCTGCTGCACTATCCAGTAAGGTTAACATTGAAGGAAGGGATCGGCAATATTTATCTGCACTAACTACATATTCCTCAGGGACGTGCGGTCAGGGGAGGCAGGGGAGGCAGAGCCTCGCCTGTCATACTCCCAATGAAAATAGCTATTAAGAAAAGTAAAGAAAAATAATAATAAAATAAAATAAATATAAAGATTTTTCCACTGATCTGTGTTATAAATGTCATATATGAATCTAATAATTATTTATGGTCAAAATCGCCAAATTTTCGCAGCTCCGCTGCAAATATAGGGAGAGATGAGAGGTGAGGCAGTGATGAACTGAGCCTCCCCTCTGATTGCGCAACCCCTCAGAAACTGCATGGAGCGCGGGCAATAAGCATGTGCCTGTTACTATCTCTATGTATGTCACCAATGTAATGTTTGTAGATCCCTTCATTACATGTCCTTACCTTCCGTAGTCCAGGTAGCTTATTTCACATATAAATATTTTAAATTTAGGCTCGCTGGTCTCTTCATAAAACTGCAATGAAAAAGCAGCAGGGGAGGCAGCGATCACGTCTGCCTCACAAGGGGGCGTGTCTTGAGCCCAGTGGAGGGAGAGCGAGCGTCAATTACGTAGGCTCACGTAATTGACGCTGCCTCGCTCTCCCTCCACGTTAGCTAGCTTCAGCAGCAGAGACGGCGCAGACTGGTAGGTTGATTTGTAGCGGCCGATTCGGAGGCTCTGGGCCGCTGAGAGCTTCCAATTGGGCCCCACACTGGAGTAATCTACTCTCGGCTCGGGACCCCGGCATCCACTCCCGCCGCCGGCCCTCTCCTTCCCTTCTCTCCTTCCCTCCCTTCTTCCCTCCCTCCTTCCTCTCTCTTTCCCTTCTCTCCTTCCCTCCCTCCCTTCTTTCTCTCCTTCCCTCCCTCCCTTCTTTCTCTCCTTCCCTCCCTCTCTTCTCTCCTTCCTCCCTTCTCTCCCTCCCTTCACTCCTTTCCTCCCAGACACATCACGCACAGACAACTAACACACACACACACACACACGCATACGCACGCGCACGCGCACGCGCACGCGCACGCGCACGCGCACACGCACACAGACACACACAGACACACACACAGACACACACACACACACACACACACACACAACTAAGTTAGGATGGGGTAGAAGCCAGTGCCTCCCCAGCCATTGACCTCACCGCACGTCACTGATATTCCTTAATTTCCTCATCTATATATTACTAAATATTTCAGTCTCAGTCACAGAGGCCGACGTCAGGAAATCCTTCAGAGGGGTGAACCCTCGAAAAGCGCCTGGACCCGATGGTATACCTGGTCGTGTTCTAAAAACCTGTGCGGACCAACTGGCTGGAGTTTTTACGGACATTTTCAACCTCTCATTTCTGAGATCTGAGGTTCCCACCTGCTTCAAAAGGGCATCAATCATACCAGTGCCCAAGAAGAACAAGGTGACGTGCCTCAATGACTATCGACCTGTGGCACTAACGCCTGTGGTGATGAAGTGCTTTGAGAGGTTGATCATGGTGCAAATCAACTCCTACCTCGACAAAAACCTGGACCCACTGCAGTTTGCTTACCGCCACAACAGATCAACGGTGGATGCGATCTCGCTGGCCCTCCACTCCGCTCTGGACCACTTGGACAACAAAAACTCATATGTCAGGCTGTTATTCATCGATTACAGCTCGGCATTTAATACAATCATCCCCTCCAAGCTGGTTACCAAACTCGCAGAACTGGGTATCTGCGCATCCCTCTGCAATTGGGTCCTCGACTTACTCATTCTCAGACCACAGTCTGTTTGTATTGGTGGAAATGTGTCAGACTCGATAACAATCAGCACGGGAGCACCTCAAGCCTGCGTGCTCAGCCCCCTGCTGTACTCACTCTATACTCATGACTGCGTAGCCGGTCATAGTGCGAACTCGATCATCAAGTTCGCTGACGACAACACTGTTGTGGGACGTATCACTGATGGTGATGTCAGAGTACAGAAGAGAGATCGAGTAACTGTCCATATGGTGCCAGCACAATAACCTGGCCCTCAACACCAGCAAAACCAAGGAACTGATTGTGGACTTTGGAAGGAGTAGGATGGGGACCCACAGTCCCGTCTATATCAATGGGTCGATGGTTGAAACGGTCAAGAGCTTTAAATTCCTGGGCATGCACATCTCTGAAGATCTTTCCTGGTCCGAGAACACTGATGCTACTATTAAGAAAGCACATCAGCGCCTCTACTTCCTGAGAAGATTACGGAGAGTAGGTTTGTCAAGGAGGACTCTCTCTAACTTTCTACAGCATGTTGACCGGTTGCATCGTGGCTTGGTTCGGCAACTTGAGCGCCCTGGAGAGGAAAAGACTACAAAGAGTAGTAAACACTGCCCAGTCCATCATCGGCTCTGACCTCCCTTCCATCGTGGGGATCTATCGCAGTCGCTGCCTCAAAAAGGCTGGCAGTATCATCAAGGACCCACACCATCCTGGCCACACACTCATCTCCCTGCTACCTTCAGGTAGAAGGTACAAGAGCCTGAAGACTGCAATGATCAGGTTCAGGAATAGCTACTTCCCCACAGCCATCAGGCTATTAAACTTGGCTCGGACAAAACTATGAACATTAATAGCCCATTACCTGTTATTTGCACTTTATCAGTTTATTCATGCGTGTATATATTTATATAGTGATATATGGACACACTGATCTGTTTTGTAGTCAATGCCATCTATGTTCTGTTGTGCTGAAGCAAAGCAAGAATTTCATTGTCCTATGTCACACGACAATAAACTCACGAACTTGAACTTGAACTTGGAAATTCTCATCTTGTTGGTTTGTATGCATGCATGTGTGTGCATGCGATCCCAAAACTACACGGAAACTGTACAATTTTTGGCCCACCTTACCATTGTCCTGTAATGTGCTGTGGCAAGTTTCGTTCAGATTGATGGTATATTTTACAAGTTATTCATATTTTAAATTTTACAAAAAACACTTTTACAAAAATCACATTTCCATTTGCACTGCCCGTTAGTAATGTATGACGTCACAATGGGATCCTGAATCTCATTCACAAAAATCTGTTTTAATTAAATTCTTCCGTTTTCATTCACAATGACGTCACAATGGGATCCCGAATCTCATTTACATAAAAATTGCGATATATTTTTAAAAAATTCAATTTTAATCAAATTCTTGGGGGGAGGTTTCATTAAAAAAACATATCACGATTTTGACTGTGGTGGTGGGGGTGGGGAAGGTAAGGAATGGGGGGGATAGAGGGAGGGGAGGGGTTATGGGGGGAAGGAGGGAGTGATTGAGGGTTTCTGCGCATGCGGATTTTAAAATATCTGAAAGTCTCTCCACGCGTGCACAGTGGGCCCGGTTTCTGCGCGTGTGGGATTTGAAATGACCGGGGCGAGGTCTGGGGGTGGCGGCGCTGCTGCTCCGGGCCCGCGGGGAGGGAGAGGAGCGGGATCCGGGGCAAGGAATAGGCCTCTCCTGGCTCCAGGCTGCTCGGCCCGTCCCCCCCCCCCCCCGAACGCCGCAGCCTTGGCCTCTCCCTCCCCGGCTCCAGACCACTCAGCCCGTCCCCCTGACAACCCCTGCCTCAAGTACAATTTCATCGCCGATGTCGTGGAGAAAACTGGGCCGGTGGTGGTTGACATCAAGATCCTGCGGAGATGAGAGAGAGAGAGTGGGGGGATTGAGGGAGAGGAGGGGGTAGGGAGGGAGAGGGAATGGAAAGTGGGGGAGGTGAGGAGGGAGTGTGGGAGGGGGAGTGGGGGAGGTGAGGAGGGAGAGTGGGGGGTGGTATAGGGGGAGGTGAGTGGGGCGGAGGGGGTTGGAGGGGAGAGGGATGAGGGAGGGAGGGACTAAGGGTAGGGGTAAGGAGAGGGAGTGAGAGGTTGGGGAGGGGAGGAGGAAAGAAGAGGGAGGGTGAAGAGGGGAAGGGAGTATGCGAGGTAATAGAGGAGGGAAGGGGGAAGAGAGAGGAATTGAGGGAGGGGGTGAGGGGAGGAAGCAGAGGAGGGTTGGTGGAGGGTGGGGAAAGGGAGGATAAAGAGGAGGGGACTAGGGGACTGAACAGGGAGACAGATGCGTTCACAATGATCTTATATTTTACGTTATTGCCATTTTAAACTTTAAAAACTTTGCAATGACGCTCCCACTTGCCGGCCACGCCTGCGCAAATGGGGGAGGGTTGCCGTGACTCGCGTCGCAATGGGGATCTCTGGCGTCACAACAGGAACCCGTCAGCCGCGCCTGCGCAGTTGGGGGCTATGGATCAGAGGTGGAATTTTGCCTTGGGGACGGGCCCAACTGGTCCGCACTTGGTCTAGTAACAAATAAAATTATAATCTATCAGTCTTGCATATACTCAGTAACAGCCTCCACGAGCCATGCGGTAGAGATTTCCAAAGATTTACTATTGTCTGGGTGAAGAAACATCTCGTAGCTCTGGAACTACCTCTGTGAAGACAGATATCAACTCTTTTTTTATGAATTACCTGGAGTAAATGATTTTCAATATTGGTGTGAGGATCTACATTATTTTTCACCAGATAGGTATAGATGATGGTGTAACATTCAGAACAAAACAAATGTTCTTTTATTCCTTGATGTTATTGGACAGAATTTGTGCTTTTCTTGTTCCAGGATTTTCCCATTCCAAACAAAGAAAAAATAAAGCAATTGCTCAACCAGAGTGCCCGGACAGAGCAAGAAAATAAACTGGAACCGTTGTACCCAAAGCTTGTTACAAAATCAAAAACAGGAAAAACAGGAGTAACTAATCTTGGCAATACCTGTTACATGAACAGTGTCATTCAGGCCCTTTTCATGGCTTCTGAGTACGTATCTAATGTACTTAGATTGGTAATGTATGATGGGTGGATGTTGCTCTTATTAAACTTTTTTCTGAAATTTAGGCCAGATCTGTTTTTAAAATCCTTTTTTTCTGACCTTTCTAAAAAAGCTGCTCTTTCCCCTGCCCTGCCCTTGAGTTGGAAGTTGAAATGATCTTGACCGTGAACTGCAGCTCATTGCTGTCAATGGCCATTCTCATTTTCTTAACTCGATTTATTAGTGAGAAAGATCACATTCATGTTTCTTGCGATTGTAGTCAGGCAGTCAATCAAATGATTCTGTAGAGAACTGGAAACTTTCTCGAGCAGTGGTAAATAAGCTTGAGTGGCAGACGTCCGAAGATTTGAAATTCTTTCCCCAGCCTTTTTGATGCGCTCTGGGTATGACCTTTGAATTCTCATTTGAAGACTCACTTTTGTAGTGCCTCCTGTCAAAAACAGCTACTTTCAGGGATGCATCGAATACAAGGACAAATAATGGCAATCAAAGACTTTAGAGGAACATTGAATTCGGGCATCCTAAATGGCAGAATTTATATAATGTGTGCAACTTATCTATGTTGTGTTTTTTAACTTGAAGAGTCATGTGGATTAATATAATATAAAACAAGATTGAGGTAAATTTATTTTCAAAATTGTCACATTTATTCTAGGGTGGGGGGAAATCAAAGGGCTCATTGTTTAACACTATTTTTGTATTATTGCTTCCAATCATCTTCACCAATTTTCATGAGTTATTTTCTAGTTTAGGATGTACTCCTGCAGTGGGCACAAGTCTTTGGTGCAATGTTGAAAAATTGTCTGTCTAAATTAAGGAACTTTGCATTTAATCATTCAGTGATATTGTGCATTGTTGCAGTGCTGGGAAAACTTTCTATATAAAACTTTCTTTGTCTTGCGTCTTCATCTTGTCAAATGTTATGGCACAGTTGCAGCCCAGAGGTTCACTCGATGGGAAATCTTGCAGTTTTTGCACAGGATTAGCTGGTCAATTACATTTTTTATTGATTAATTGTTAGCGACTTTTTGTTTTCAATTTGGTGAAGAAATTACCATCAAATATTCAAGAAAAGTAACATTAATTCAACAAGAGCTTGTGGGGTGAACTTATACCAGTATCACAAGAAATGAAATGGAGTTAGGAGAGAGATGTTAGGAAACAATGTTCAGATGCTTAATTTGTATTCTGCTTGCCAAATTTGAGACGAACTTTTCGTCTACAGCTATCTCTTTGATTTTATTTGGTCCTGAGTGTGTCTTTTGCTGAGAAATGTGGTTCTCTGTTAAATGATGACGGAGCTATGAAGATCTGGTTCATAGACCATTATTTTGAGCCTACTGTTGTAAATCTAAGCAAAATTTTGTGGTCCCTTTTTAGCTTCAGGCATGCTGTAATGCTACTCAAGGATGGTGATTCACAATCACTAATGATGAAACTTCAATGGCTATTTGCTTTC
Organism: Malacoraja senta; assembly: GCA_038087875.1. NCBI lineage: Eukaryota > Metazoa > Chordata > Chondrichthyes > Rajiformes > Rajidae > Malacoraja > Malacoraja senta. The sequence goes on along the minus strand of CM076000.1, from coordinate 290,862 downwards.
CTGGAACATAGTCAGGTATATTTTCTATTTTGCTTGACCACTTTTTTTTCTGTTTTTACTTCAGGAGCTTTATAATTTATGTAGTTTATGATTTCAAAAGGAAATGTATGCTACATATTGCATTCAGAATATTGTGAACTATATATTGAAATACACTGGAATTCAGAAATTATATGGGATTTGTAAATTGGTTGTGTAGGGACATTAAAAAGCTTCATTTAATTTGCTAGGAAATCTATGCTTATAGATTAGATTATAGGTTAGGAAAATAAATATAAATGTTCTTTTGTCAGTAAAGATGTGCAAGCATATTGAAATATACTATGACAGAAGAATGATATTTTGTAATCAGTTGCAAACTTTGTATTGTTTTGTAATAATTGATATACAAAGGGATCTGGCTGAGCTAGTGAAATCAGAAAGTACAGGATGTTCAGATTGTATGTTAATCTTCATTGCTTGTGCCAAAGTACAAAAATAAGAAAGTAGTGCTTCAAATATAAACGTTTGAGACCTGAAGAACTGTGCAGCTTTGCTCTCTATACCCAAGAATGGATATTCTTGCAGCATAGATTCATTGATTAATTCTTAGGGTATTGGGAGATGGAGTGAGGGGATTGTCCTATGTCTCAAGGGTTAAAGCTTGGATTTTACTAGGTGATTTCATGGAAACCTACAAGATTATGAGGGATTGAAGGTGTAGAGACTAGAAGTCGGATTTCTCAGGTTAGTGATGTCGCACTATATGGTGTTAGTATAAAGGTTTAGTTATAGAAGGAGAAATTTTACTTGGAAGTCCTTTTTCCAATATTCTACCCCCAGAGAGATGTGGATGGCCAATTGTTGAGTAGATTCTAAACTGAAAGATTTTGAATCACCAAATGTATATTTGGAAATTAATGTATAATGGATGAGGTTTGGGATATGCCATAATCTGGCTGAGTGTGCTTGAAGATTTTTGTGGCGTACATGCAGTAGTTAAATTGGTGCTGCATGAAGGATGGTACATCAAGACTGATCAAGCAACAGTATTTAATTAGCCACAATTATAGGTACATTTGTAAATCAAGTGCAAAATCTCTTAATGCAATGGGGTGCAAAGATCTAGATATAGAAATTAGTTTAGAGATACAGTGTGGAAACATGCCCTTCAGCCCACCGTGATCCCCATACACTAGCGTTATCCTTCACACTAGGGACAATTTTTACCGAAGCTAATTAACCTCTTTGGAGTGTGGGAGTAAACTGGAGCACCCGGTTAAAATTCACGCAGTCACAGGGAGAACGTACAAACTCTGTACAGACAGCACCCATAGTCAGGATCAAACCCGGGTCTCTGTTGCTGTAAGGCAGCAACTCTACCGCTGCGCCACTGTTTTATCTTTTATCAGGTACAAGTATTTGTATCAAGATACAAATATTGCATCTTTCATCAGGCAGATTGCTAATAACTTACTGTCTTTCCCCTTTTGTTTGCCTGTCTCTACTGCTGTACTTTCACAATTGGTGAAAGGCTGCTAAGAGGTTATTCCTGGTTGAGCTAATGTTGGAGGGAAAACTTTGGCCTCAAAGCTATAAGGTGATATGGGGAAGCTAGGAAGAGTGGAGGTGGGAAACTGCCAGCAGGTAGCAGATGTAATAAGGAAATGTTTTTTCTCTTCAACAGATTTAATTTTGGACTCTGACTGCTGAGTCAACTTGGGATCCTTGTGTAAATCTGTGCTAGAGATTATCCTAAAATTGTGGAATTGCTGCCACAGGCAATTCAGAATGAGAAGTCATTTTCAGATAGCTTTTATCTGGGCCAAGCTACTTCATATTTTTTGGAGCAGGAAAGAGAGCTGCTGGAGAAACCCAGCAGGCCAGGCAGCGTCTATGGATGAAATGGGCCTCCGGTTGACATTTTGGATAAGATTCTTCATCTGGACTGAAAGAGTGGAGGGAAAATGGGCAGTGTGTGGGAAGAGGGGTTGGGGCAAGAGCTGGCAAGCATTAGGTGGATATAGGTGAGGCAGTGTTGATTGGCAGATAGGTCAGGTGAAACTTTGAACTCTCCAATTTCAAATAACCTCCACACTCTGCCCGGCCTATTTGGTTCCATTGTTCACTATCCTTTTCTGTCAGTTTACCTAATCTGCTTTCTTTTTGTTCTGCACTTATCACCTCCAGGCCTAGAAACATAGAAAATAGGTGCAGGAGGAGGCCATTTGGCCCTTCGAGCCAGAACCGCCATTCATTGTGATCATGGCTGATCGTCCCCAATCAAAAACCTGTGCCTGCCTTCTCCCCATATCCCTTGATTCCACCAGCCCCTAGAGTTCTATCTAACTCTCTCTTAAATCCATCCAGTGATTTGGGCTCCGCTGCCCTCTGTGGCAGGGAATTCCACAAATTTACAACTCTCTGCTATCTCCTATAGCCTCTGCTATCTCCACCACTCCCGCCCCCACCCGATGCTTAACGGCCAATCTACCTCTCCCTGCCTGTATCCACTTATTGATTGCTACCTTTGCCCCTGTGCCTCTTCCCCCCCAAAAAAAACTTTTTACTGAATATTTCCCCTCTACTCTTCATCCAAATGAAGTCGTGACCCCAAAAGTCAACTAAATTTTTCTCCAAAGATGCTGAGTTCTTTGAGCCGCTCTCTTTTGTTTGCATCCGCAGTCTCTTGTGTGTCATCACATTTTTGCTTTGCCTGAATGCTTCCAACAATTTGATCTTTTCCTCCAAAGAGCTCTTCCTACTTATTTTGAAAGCTCTTTTCCTATTCCCTTGCTGATCACAAAAAATCATAGCCTGTTGTGTTTTAAAGGTTAGCTGCTGCTGGCGCCGACGATGGCGGCCACGGTGTACTGCTCCTTGCTGTTTTGTATGTGCTTGTTCGTTTGTGTCATCTGTGAAAACCCTACAAAGATTACTTTCACGAGAGGTACTCATAAACATCGGACATACGGTACCTCCAAACATCGTTCCGGATTTCTCACTCGCTGGATTATTTGGACATACTCGTCGGCGGGACTGTAGCTGCGTTCAAGGTCTTGAGACGGAGGAGGACCCGTGGGAAGCGCTCTGGAGCACTCACCCGACTCCGGCGACGAGGATCACGCACACCACTCCCGAGCATATTCGTATGTTCTCTCAAGAACAAAGTGGACGAACTGCAACTTCTGCATCGGACAACAAGGACTTCTCTCGAGCTGCTGCCCTGTGTTTCACCGAGACCTGGCTTTGTGAGTCGACCCCGGACAGCGCGCTGCAACTGGCTGGCCTCCAACTTCACAGAGCGGATAGCGAAGTGGAGGCAGCGGGGAAATCAAGAGGTGGTGGAATATGCTTCTATACCAACCAGGACTGGTGCAGCGACATCACGGGACTGTCAAATTTCTGCTCTCCCAACCTAGAATCCCTCTTTATAAACTGCAAACCCTTCTACTCTCCGAGGGAATTTAACTCCTTTATTCTCGCTTTCATTCCCCCCCCAAGCGTGAGGCACAAACTCAACTCGCTGACCAGGTAATGAGGGTAGAGTGTGACTTCCCAGACTCCATGGTCATTGTTTTGGGGGACTTTAACAAAGCTAACCTCAGCCGTGACCTTCCAAAATACAGACTTCATGTTACCTGCCCCACCAGAGGGGAGAAAACACTCGATCACTGTTATACGGCAATCAAGGACGCATATCACTCTATTCCCTAGACGGGTCTGGGTCTCTCTGATCATTGTCTAGGAAGAGGAAAAGGAAGAGGAAAAAGAAGTAAGGAACAGAACCTTATTGCGACCTACAGCCAGAAACTAAAAGCTGCTAAGCCTGTGATCAGAACAACGAAAAGATGGACAAGCGAGGGCATTGAGAACCTACAATCCTGCTTTGCCTGCACGGATTGGAATGTGTTCAGGGAAGCAACCACAAGCCTCGATGAGTATACGGACACTGTATCATCATATGTCAGCTTCTGCCAGGACAGTTGCATTCCAATTAAGACCCGGACATGGTTCAACAACAACAAGCCCTGGTTCACTGCAGAACTCAGACAGCTCCGACGGTCTAAAGAGGAGGCCTACAGGAGTGGGGATGCAGACCTCTACAGGCAGGCCAAGTACAAGCTGAGAAGAGGAATCAGAGCTGCCAAGGAAAGGTACTCTGAAAAATTGAGGAGTAAGTTCTCAGCTAGTGACTCTTCTTTAGTTTGGAAGGGCTTGCAAGAAATTACCAGCTACAAGAGGAAAGCCCCCCCCCCGCTCCCCCCCCCCCCCGCAAGCTCTTTGGACAATCGTCAGCTGACCAACGACCTGAATGAGTTTTACTGCAGGTTTGAAAATCAGAAATGTAACCCTGGTACCTCCTCCCCAACCAACACAGCCAGACCCCAGTCTACAAAGACTGGGCCCTTCTACACCCACCCCCGTCCAATCACCACTTCACACCCTATCACCCACACCCTCTGTGATGCACAACATCACTTATCCAATATCAACAATAAAAATAGAGGAGGTGGAGAGGCTTTTCAGAAGAAAAAAAAGCCTGAAATTTCCAGGACCTGACAATGTTTCCCCCTCTACTCTTAAGCTCTGTGCCAATACAGACATTTTTAACCAGTCCCTGCAAACATGTACTGTCCCTGCCTGCTTCAAAGTCTCCACTATTGTCCCTGTACCCAAAAATGGAAGGATTACTTGTCTTAATGGCTACAGGCCTGTCGCACTGACCTCTGTAGTCACGAAGACACTCGAAAGGCTTGTGCTGGCCAAGCTGAAAAATATCACGATCCTATGCAGTTTGCATATCAGGCCAAAAGGTCTGTAGATGATGCAGTCAACCCGGGCCTGCACTTCATCCTACAGCACCTAGACCGCCAGGGGACCTATGCGAGGATCCTGTTTGTTGATTTTAGCTCTGCATTCAACACCATTGTGCCAGAGCTACTACGCTCCAAACTTTCCGAGTTGATTGTGCCTGAACCCTCTGTCGGTGGATCACCAGCTTCCTGACAGACAGGAAGCAGCATATGAGGCTGGGAAAGCACATCTCGGACCCGCAAACGCTCAGCATAGGAGCACCGCAAGGCTGTGTACTCTCTTCTCTCCTCTATTCTCTCTACACCAACGACTGCACCTCCACAGACACCTCTGTCAAGCTTCTCAAGTTTGCGGATGACAGAACCCTGATTGGACTGATCCAGGATGGGGAGGAATCTGCCTACAGATAGGAAGTGTCACAGCTGGCGTCCTGGTGTCATCGCGACAACCTAGAGCTCAATGCTCTTAAGACAGTGGAATTGATTGTGGACTTTAGGAGAGCTCACCCTCCCCTCACCCCACTCACCATCAACAACACTACAGTCACATCTGTGGAGTCTTTTAAGTTCATGGGAACCATCATCTCCAAGGACCTTAAGTGGGGGGCTACCATCGACTCCACAGTCAAAAAGGCACAACAAAGGATGTACTTCCTATGGCAGCTGAGGAAGCACAATCTGCCACAGGCAATGATGGTCCAATTCTACACGGCCATCGTAGAGTCTGTTCTCACCTTCTCCACCATGGTCTGGTTTGGCTCAGCCACCAAGCACGACACCTGGAAGCTGCAGCGAGTCGTCCGATCAGCAGAGAAGGTTATTGGCTGCAACCTTCCCTCCATTGATGAACTGTACACTGCAAGGGCCAGGAAGCGAGCGGGCAAGATCATCTCTGACCCCTCTCACACTGGCCACAAACTCTTTGAATCACTTCCCTCTGGAAGGCGACTCCGGACTGTCAAAGCTGCCACAGCCAGACATAAAAACAGTTTTTATCCACGAGTAGTTGCTTTACTCAACAGCCAAAAATCTGTAGCCTCCATTTGATCTGGTATTTTGTTGGTTCACATGCTTGATCAATGGTATTTTATCATAAATGTTTTATTATTATTAATGTTTAGTGTTTTCTGAGTCATTCATAACTGTCACTGTATGTCATGTTGTTACTTGTGGGCGGAGCACCAAGGCAAATTCCTTGTATGTGAATACTTGGCCAATAAACTTACTTACCTACTTAGTGTTAATCTATTTGTCAGCCTGCAGAAAGCATGCAGTGACAGTTACGAATGCTTTCCCTGATCCCTGCACATACAACAAATAGTCCTCCGTTATTTTCGCCACCTCCAACGTGACCCCAACACTCGCCACATCTTCCCATCTCTGCCCCTCTCTGCTTTCCGCAAAGACCGCTCCCTCCATAACTCCCTGGTCAATCCTTCCCGTACCACCCCCTCCCCGGGCACTTTCCCTTGCAACCGCAAGAGTTGCTACACTTGTCGCTTTACCTCCTCCCTTGACTCCATTCAAGGACCCAAGCAGTCGTTCCAGGTGCGACAGAGGTTCACCTGCACCTCCTCCAACCTCATCTATTACATCCGCTGCTCTAGATGTCAGCTTATCTACATCGGTGAGACCAAGCGTAGGCTTGGCGATCGTTTTGCCGAACACCTCCGCTCGGTCTGCAATAACCAATCTGATCTCCCGGTGGCTCAGCACTTCAACTCCCCCTCCCATTCCGAACCCGACCTTTCTGTCCTGGGCCTCAATGGCCAGAGTGAGCACCACCGGAAATTGGAGGAGCAGCACCTCATATTCCGCTTGGGCAGTTTACACCCCAGCGGCATGAACATTGACCTCCAATTTCCGGTAGCCCTTATTGTCTCCTTCCCACTCCCCCACCCCACATCAGTCTGAAGAAGGGTTTCGGCCCGAAACGTTGCCTATTTCCTTCGCTCCATAGATGCTGCCGCACTCGCTGAGTTTCTCCAGCACTTTTGTCTAACTGCACTTGAAGTAGTTCTCAGTGTGCATGCTTTTGGAGGTGAATTTACTGCTCTTTGACAAATTGAGGAGTTCTTGTGTACACTTAATGAATTCCTTTTATTTCCAGAAAATCATCTGCATTAGCACTCATAAATTTAAAGGTAAAGTTGCCCACGATGTCATTAATTTGAAATCCTTTGATAAATTCAATAATTTTACATCTGCATTATCAAATAATTCATAAATGCTGCGTGGTTGTCAACCAACAAAAAATAATTTGTCACATCTGATCAGAGGTGTAACACTAACCAGATTGACAGTGCTGAGTGGTTTACATAACTATGTAGTATTAACTGATCAGCTTTACTAAAATATATGTAAGGTTTTGGTCTATTGGAAGTTTTCAGGTTATGAATATTCTACTACCACCAATGCTTTTGCATGTGTATATGGTTTATTGGTGAAAGGGAGGAATATTTGTTTGGCTGCTTCTCACTCTTTGCTTAGTTTATTTTCTAGAGATTTAATGACTGAATGGAGTGTAAATTTAAAGTAATGCATATTCCTAACAATAGGAATTGGCTAATGAACCTCCTTTTAGATTTTGTTGAAATCGTCATGGTTTTTTTCTGGTTTGCTTTTATAGAGACCAGCCATCTCTCCCAGTAGCTTCTTGAAAGCTTCATCTCCTCCATGGTTTAACGAAGGAGCGCAACAGGACTGTTCAGAATATTTAAGATATCTTTTGAACAGGTTAGTTGAAGGCTTAGTTTCATTTTAATAATTTTAATTTCTTTGTCTGATTTACACTGTCAATCCATGATAACCACTTATTTTTGTTTCTTATTACAATGATTTTTCTCTCAAAAAACCCTTTCCCCATATATCCCTTGTGAAACCACCCCTGAAGTACTACATACAATTTTGGTTTCCTTGCTTAAGAAGGCATGTACTTTATAACTTCTAATTATAAATGAGCATCTAAGGCTGCTGATACTTCCTCTGTAATAATTTGCCTGCAGTTTCCTGCTATAGGCCACATAGCAGAAATCCATCTATAGGTAGACTTTTCAAGGCCTCGCTTCTTTTAGGAAAGAAGAAATGTTCAAATGAAAGGAAATGTTGAGGATGTGAGAGAAGTGGTTGGTTGAATGCAGAAAATGGAGCTCCTGTTCTAGATCAAAAGTTAGTCTAGGAAATGAATAGAAAACATCAGGAAGATGTTCTATTCTGTTTGAATGGATAACATACTAGTGTCACTTTACAGCAGATATCTATTTTACTTAAAAAAGACATAGGATTATTAAACTTTGTACTTTGATGGCTACATTTTATATCACAGCAAGTGGATGAAATTTTCAAGTAATAATAGCCGTAAAATTAATGTCATCTATTTCACCAAAGCTATACTTTTTAATTTTATTTTGACTGCTGTTTTTGGATAGAAATGTTTGTCTGCTGTTAACTTGTCACTAAAGCTAATTAATAACTGATCATCACTGTCGGTATATATGCCATGATTTGTAATATATAACAACTTGTCTACAACAAGGTATAGGTTCTTAACCTGAAGATTTAAATGAATTGATGAAATGGTCAAGCTTATTTTTTTTATAGCTGTAAATGTTTCATTTTATTTTTAAGACTACATGAAGAAGAGAAGACTAGTAAAAGAATTACACATGGACAGAGACATTCATACAGTGAAACTCTGATGGATTGTGGAGATCCAGGGAAAACATTAATAGAAAGAATGTTTGGAGGGAAGATGGTGACTAGGATCCTTTGTCGTTGTTGTTGTAATGTTTCCTACCGTGAAGAAGCTTTTACAGATCTATCTCTAGCATTTCCGCCACCTAATAAGATTCTACAAAGGTGTGATCACTCAGTGAAGATTACTGGTGCAGATAACGTGGCATCTCAATTTAAGCAAAAGGACATGACTGCTAAATCTCCAAATAAACAGACACAAACAAAATATAGAGAGCCTTCATTAAGAGTGGTACCATTTGAAATAATAGGTTCCCATGGAAAAACAAAGAAGGACGGGCCTTCACTAACTGAAGTAACAAAAAATGATTACTTTTGTCTATTTAATTCCATGCCAAAGAATGATTTTGCAATCGATTGTGTGGAGAAAGCATCTGGCTCATCACATTGTAAATCCGTGTCTGACCTTATTAACTACTTTCTTTCACCAGAAATGCTATCAGGTGATAATAGATATTACTGCAATAAATGTACCTCTTTACAAGAAGCAGAAAAAGTTGTGGAATTAACTGGGAATCCGCACTACCTTATCTTGACTTTATTACGATTCTCCTTTGATCTCGTAACTATGAAACACCAAAAAATTTTAGATGATGTATCAGTTCCTTTAGTCCTTAAACTACCCATTAGAGTTAACTCAAAGGATGAATACAAAATCTGTGCTAAAAATCAAAGATGCAAATTGGGAAGCTGGCAACCTTTTGCAGAGGATACTACATATTTGTCAATTATTTATGACCTCTGTTCTATAGTGGTGCACTCTGGCATATCTTCTGAAAGTGGACATTACTATTGCTATGCCAGCGACTGTGTGGATGCTAACTCTGTAATTGGTCTAAATGAAATGTTGAATGCTGAAGGTGGAGATGATGAACGATGGTATTTGTACAATGACACCAGGGTTTCATTTTCCTCATTTGAATCCATCAGCAATGTTACAAATTACTTTCCCAAAGACACTGCATATGTATTATTCTACAGACAGCGATTAGCAAGACAGCCTTGCCCTGATGGTGAACCTGTTTCAGCTGAAATGGGACTGTATGGCGAAGTAGGATTAAGTAATGAGCTGATGGAAGCCATCTCCAGGGACAACCTTCAGTATCTACAGGTATGTAATTTGAACTGATTAAATTAAAAATTGGTTTGCCAAACTTGATTATAAGGATGATAACAATTACCATTTTACATTAATTTTGTTTTTGTTAGGCTTCATAACTATTAACAATAAAGGTGTAATAGTTTTACATACAGCCATTTTGGATTTTATTTGCAGTGTTAACTCTATCTTAACCTGCTGCTTTCAACAAACTATGCACATAGAACAGTATGGCACTTTGGCCCATCATGTCTGCACAGACCATGATGCCAATCTAACTAATCCCTTCTACCTACACGTGGTCTATATCGCTCTATTCCATGCTGTTCTAAATGCCTCCATAAATGTTGCTATTGTATCTGCTTCTACAATCTTATGAGATTACATTCCAAATATCTATTATATGTAGATCCTACAGATGTGTGTTCTAATGATCTAATTAAATATTTGCTCTTTATTTCCACAAACATAGAATGGATTTGTCAAGGTAGACATGTTTCCATCATTCCTACCTTTATTCTGCTATGGTCATTAGAACAGAGGTCATTGCATCCTTTGCAAAAAAATAGCAAAATATGGTGTTCATCCCATCTGCCAAATAACATTCTAGAGCAAAATTTCCAATCAAGATTAATCTTAACATTTTGGTTGCTTTTGATAATGACTTAATGATTTTGGTTAAATACATCTGGAGTGCCGTGTACCATTCTGAGCAATGTACTTTGGAATATATTGGCCTTGGAAGCAAGGCAGTGGAGATTTTTTAGATTAAATGCCCTTGAGATTCGATTTAGAATGAAAGTTGCATAAACCTTGAATAGAGTGTGGGAACAATAAAATGGGTTTGGGTAGTTGAGTATAAAATTGGGTAGTTGGTGTGGATGTAGTGGGCCAAAGGACCCATTTCCATGCTGTAACTCTTTCATTACATTTTTTTCCAACCCTATCTAGAAATGAGCCTAAAATCAGAGTTGGGTATTTGGTTACAAATTAGAAAGTTCTTTGTAATATAAGGCAATGTGGCAGCCAATGTGCATAGAGGAAAGTCCTGCAAGCAACCATTTCTGATGTAATTGTGCCTGTTTAACGAGCTCAGTAATCCTAAAAATCTGTTGTTGGCAAGATTGAGATAAATTGCACATGCCAGACCTGCATCTAGCTGGGCAGGATGAATCTCATATTTTTGATCTTGTGTTTGCATTTAATGTAACACCAGGCTGTCCTTTGGGGAAATTAATCATTGGTACTTGACAACTGTTTATAAGTTTCTTAAATAATGATGAGTGTGATGCAATCACATCCAAGCTATTATACTTGTAACTGGAGACATTTTGATGAAATGTTATATTCATTCTGTAGTTTTCCATTTTTATAATTAGCTATTCCATAGATTGGCAGGCATTATTTATTTAGGAATGAGGGCAATCTTGTATGAATAGTAACATATTATAATTAGAATATAATTAGAAATTCCAAACCTGGAGTTAAATAACTGGGATTCAAAAAACCAATAATATTGTTCACAATTGAGTAGATTAATAATGTGAAGAATCATTATCAAATTGCTTGTTTTCATAATCTTGCATTTGTAATTCAATTAGCCAAGATTCATCCATGCCATTACTTTTGTGGTATTTGGCTATTGTCTTGGAGCATGTCAGCGGAGAGAATTGTAATAAGGCACAGTTCAGCCACTGGAGCAAGGTCAAAAAATGGTGTGTGTGGTAAGGTGCAAGTTATTTAAAAATGTGTTATTGAAAACATGTTAAAACTTTCTAGGAAGAGGAAAAAGAAGCAAGGAACAGAACTGAATCTGCAACCCCTGTTACTGCACCATGGTGGAGACGTTTTGATGACGATGAAAATGGAGGTTCTTCTGGAAGTTGTGGTCCAACTGCTGGAGGAGGAAGTGATTTGGGGTCATTTGAACATTTGATTTTCTAAGTGCAGTTAAGGCCTACTTCATCCCCTCTACCTCGGTTGCATTATATACTTTGTAAAGGTTGCACAACTTAATCTATTGTGGGGGTTAATGGGGATTTCTCTTTTGGGTTGTCAAGAAATTTGCTTGTTACTTGGTAAATTTTTGGATTGTTGGGGAAGTAGCAATGGACATTTTCGTCCAAGTGCTGTAAATATATAAAATGCATTTCAACAATGAAGTATAAATAAAATTCAACACATTTGTAAATGCTGGCTTTCACTTCCAATATAATGTATTTCTTATTCTTTGAAAATATTACATCTCTCCTCCCTGTGGATTTTAATGTTATTGGTGAGTTGGCTAATTTATGAATATCATTGGAGGCAGTTGTAGGTTTTATTACACTTTTTATTGTAAAAACATTTCTGTGAAAATTTATTTTGTCCTTGCCTCAGCTGACTTTAGTTTAGTTTGGAGATACAGCGTGGAAACGGACCCTTTAGCCAACTGAAACCGAGTCGACCAACAATCACCCATATCCTACACACTATGCAGAAGTCAATTAACCTACAAACCAGCACGTCTTTGGGTTGTGGGAGGAAACTGGAGCACGCGGAGAAAACCCACGCGGTCACAGGAAGAACGTACAAACCCTGTGCAGATAGCACCCGTAGTCAGGATTGAACCCTGGTCTCTGGCGCTGCAAGTCAGCAACTCTACTACTGAGCCATTGTGCTGCCCTAAAGGTGGTGCCAACTATTATTTAAATTCCTGGGGATGCTAGTTAACTTGGCATACAGTTTTAATTTGGGGTATCAATAATGGAATCCTTGATAGACTGTCAGACTGTACTTGGAAACTTGAACTATGCATTCTAATATTGCACTAGCACAACCACCTGCCTATAATACCCACCACACCTCTCACACCTTTCACTTTGTGTAGACAATTGGAACTTTCAGTTCCTAGAAGTGAAACTGGCTGCTCATTAAAACAAACAAAATCATAGAATATCTGTCATATTTGACCCTTACACCATGAGAAAGTCTGCATAGCAGTGAAGTAGCCTCGAAGTGTTAATTTTTGCATTTGGGATGATTTTGTTTTTTTTGCAATTATTATGCTTAATTTATTTTATTCTGGTTAATTTTGAGATTCTCTTGATTTAAACAAATTCAGTTTGTATGCTGCTATTCTCTATGCACTAAAGTTTCATTGATAAAATCTTTTCATGAATGGTGTCTAAGTATTAATAACCATGCGTAATATTTAAACGATCACAATTTATCATATACAGCCCCCCTACATTTTGCATGTGTTTGATTTACACATTTTTGGAATAACAGGCTAGTTTAATACCAAAGCCTAATTTACGTGCTCTTATTTTTAAAATAGCGTGCTCAAATCTATGCCTTACAGTGTAGTCGTGTGCAATGCCTGGCATGGTACGGACAGCATTCAGCGAGCTGCAGCTTACCGCTTTCTCGGCCATCGACATTTGGTATCTCCAGACCTTGGCCTACCACTGCTTTAACTGCTGACTCACCCTCAGCCTCTATCTGATTTTATCAGCTGATGTAAAGGACCTCCACTCCCTGTAGTCTCCCTCCTCTACTCTCCACCTATGCCAACTTGGGAAAGAAGTCGCCGGTCATCAAAGTAAGTGTTATCATTTGCATTCAGAAAGAGATTTTAAATGAACAATGTTTATTTAGGATGTCTTTGCTGTTGTTTTTTTCTTTATTAATGAGTAAGGTAAAAAATAATGGTGATTATAAATGAACTATTGATTGTAATGTAGACATTTATGACTTTCCGTTAACTTGGGGGGGGGTGTTCCCCCTCCCACGGTAGGGAGCTTTTGCATTTTCAGCTTGAAATTGTGCAATCTGGTGCATACTGTAGCGAGTCTTTTAACTTGCATTTGAATGCAACATTTATGCTTTAAATTGGATTAGGTATGAATAAGGTTACATTCCACAATAGAGCCAGGCTCTGATCAACAGGTGCAGCACATGAATGACTGTATTCATATATGGAAATCAGATTATATTCATGCTGTTATGTATATATATAGAGAAAAACTCAGAGAAACAAAGCAAAAGTCGGACTTCCATCACTGTTCTGCACAAATAAATCAATCAACCTTGTTCAAGAAGGAACTACAGATGCTGGAGAATCGAAGGTAGACAAAATTGCTGGAGAAACTCAGCGGATGCGGCAGCATCTATGGAGCGAAGGAAATAGGCAACTTTTCGGGCCGAAACCCTTCTTCAGACGGTTTCAATCTTACCCATTGATTATGGAAACAAGACGAAAATAAGGCCACATATTCAATCGTATATGGTTCAATGAAATTAAGATATATGTAAAAATATATATGGAAACAGGCCCTTCCGCCCACAAAGTCCACACCGACCAGCAATCTATCATACACCAATTCCATCCATCACGCCAGGGACAATTTACAGAAGCCAATTAACCTACAAACCTGCACTTCTTTCGAATATGGGAGAAACCGGAATATCCAAAGAAAATCCATGTGGTAGTAAGGCAGCAACTCTACCACTGCGCCACCGTGCCACCCCATTAAATTATTTTTTCTGTAATATATTTATTATGGTGTCACGTGAATAAAGATGAACACATGATTCTGATTTCTGCCCTTAGTTGGATAACACACGTCCAGTCATTGTGTTTTATGGCTGGTTTTCAACCTCTTCAGGCTGAAGGTCTCGACTCGAAACATCACCCATTCTTTCTCTCCAGAGATGCTGCCTGTCCTGCTGAGTTTTTCTAGTTTTTAGTGTCTATCTTCAGTTTAAACCAGCATCTGCAATTCCTTCCTACACTATTTGTTAAGCAAAACGGGTCCTATTCTCATTATATAATTTTGTGATCAGCGTGAGAGCATGAGAGTTTTGTGAAATGCGTGAGTCTCACGCTCAATGCGTGAGAGTTGGCAGCCCTGCTAATAATGCAAACATTTTATGCAAGTTCCAATTGTTTGGACAAGAATCACTTATTACTGCTTTATAACAGTTAAGTTACATTAAGACCATTTCAGAAATTATGGCAGTCAACAAAAAATCAACTAACAAATTAAAGCAAACCAAAAGAAAATAACATGCTCCCTTTCCTGACTCTACCTCATAAGTACTTTAACGCTGTTAACAGAGCAAAGGGATATTAATCTCAAGAATCAAAATGGGGACAGTGAGGGCAATTTTGCTTAAATGGTCATTCTAAGCCCATTCAGATCTACATAGAGTCAGAGTTATACAACATGTACATGGCTGGCCCAATTTGTCCATAATGATCAAGTTGGCATTCTGCGTGCCCAGGGACTGGCTGACGTTCCCAGATCAGCTCGCGTCCCAGGGACTGGCTGCAGTTCTCAGGTTGGCTCGCCTGCTCCGACCGTGCGAAAACGAATTGAAAAAAATCCCACGGTGTTTCGGCTTGCGGGCCGGATTCGGCCCGTGTGCTGTAGGTTGCCGAACCCTGTCCTATATGTTTGGCCTCATTGTGGCCCCCCCCATGTTTTACAACCAATTCACCTGGTTAGTTCTATCTCCGGCTGATTCATGTTGTCGGCGGCTGCACATCCAACGAAGAAAGAAGAGAAGAGAAGAGATGCGACGTCACTCACAGCCGCCAACTGACGCGCTTCCCCAGACTGCACAGATCGCTGTGATGTGGCGCAAAAGAGACAAACTGTGCAGGGACTGAAGACAGCGTGAGAATTCTGTCATCAGCGTGAGCTTTGGCTGAAATGCGTGACTCTCATGCTCAAAGCGTGAGAGTTGGCAGCCCTGTCTAAGGCCAGGATGTGACAACAGATACACAGGGAGACACATACACAAAGGAAGACACACACACACACACACACACAGGGAGACATACACACACACAGGGAGACAGACACACACACGGGGAGACACACACACACACACACACACATACACACGGAGACAGACACACAGGGAGACACAGACACGCACACACACGGAGACAAACAACAAACACGGGGAGACACACACGGAGACACACACAGGGAGACACACAGACGCACACACACACAGGGACACACACACAGGGAGACACACACACAGGGAGACACAGACACGCACACACACACACAGGGAGACACACACACACAGGGAGACACACAGAGGAAGACACACACACAAGGAGACACACACATAAGCACACACACACACACACACCTTTTCTTCCCCCTCCCTCCAACCACCCCTTTCTCCCTCCTGCCCCATCCTTCCCTCTTTCCTCCCCCCTCTTTCTCCTTTCCTTCCTTCATCCCCTTTCTACATTCCCTCCCCTTGTCTCGCTTTGCCTCCATCCCTCCCTTTTTTCTTTCCCTCTCTCTCTCTCTCTCTCTCTCTCTCTCTCTCTCTCTCTCTCTCTTTCCCCCCCTCCCACTCTCTCCCCGGCCGCCCACTCTCTCCCCGGCCGCCCAATGGGGAGTCTGGCGGGCACGGTGCAGCGTGGATTGGCGGCGCTGGCGCTGCCGTGTGAGTTGAAGGGCAGGAGGGAGGGAGAGTGCAGCGGCGGCCGGCAGCGCAGCGTTCACAGCCGGCACATAGAACTGCTGACACCCGGCGGCTGCACATCCAACCAAGAGAGAAGAGACGTCACTCACAGCCGGCAACCGACGCGCTTCCCCAGACCGTGCAGATCCCTGGCACGCGGCGCAAAGGGACAAACTGCAAGGACTGAACTCAGCGTGAGAACTTGGTCATGAGCGTGAGGGCGTGAGAATTTGCTCCAAGGCATGATTCTCACGCTGAAAGCGTGAGAGTCGGCAGCCCTGCTCTTATTCTGAAACTTTTAAATTGAATTCAACTGAAATATTTATGTTTTTTTTAAGTATACAATGAATACATGGAATTACAGAAGCACAATTAATTTCACCATAAACAGCAATGTGTTCAGAATGCTTTCGACAGTTTTGAGTGCAAGATCTAATTTTACCATTTGAGTAAGTATGGAAAGAAAAGAAATCCTGAGAATTGTTAAGTAAATTGAATGAATTAGTTTCTGGAACTGTGGCATCCAAATAACCAATTATTGGTCAGTATAGATTGTGGTTAAATTGAATGGCATGGAAATGCAAAGTTGATGGAGCAAATGCAACATTTTGGTTATTGCTGTTTACATTGGTGAAGCTTTTCCAACAAATGAATTCCAGTTTGAGATGTTAGTGGTTATCTAATGTTCATAGGTAAATATTTCCATTACTGGAATGTGTGTGTGTGTGGTAAATAACATAGTTTATTTTCAACTCTCATTTCTTGAGACATACGGCAATGATGTGGCTTTGTGTTATCGAAAATTGCAATATGGACAGTTTTATAGGAAATATAACCCCCAGAATGTGGAGTTGCCTCGATACGTCAAGGTGTTTTTGTTACTTAGTAATTGTTTTAAAAGTAGCCATCAGTTTATAAAGTTATTTCCAACAATTGTATAAAATGAGTGCACAGGGAAAAATAAAGCCTGAACACTGGTTTATATTTGCAAATGATGGCCGTGTAACATTTTAAATCAATGCAACTAAATGAGTTATATCAATCTTTCCAGAATAATTCAAACTAAGTGTGGTGTTTTATTCAGCAGTGCCAATTATGTGCACAATAGATATCCACAAATATTCTAATAAATACTGATAATGATTCATCTTTTTATTTTCCCATCTTTGTGGGTAACTGGATGTAGTGAAAAGATGAATATAATATTGGAAGTTATTAATAACTCAACAATTGACCATTTTGAGTGGCCAAGTCAATCACCCGATCTGCACCCAATTGAACAAGCCTTTTATATGCTGAAGAGAAACTAGCCCCCAAAATGAGCATAAACTAAAGATGGCTGCAATACAGACCTGGCAGAGCATCACCAGAGAAGACACCCAGCAACTGGTGATGTCCATGAATCGCAGACTTCAAGCAGTCATTGCATGCAAAGGATATGCAAGAAAACACTAAACATGATTACTTTCATTTGCATGACATTGCTGTCCCAAACATTATGGTGCCCTGAAATGGGGGGACTATGTATAAACACTGTTGTAATTTCTACATGGTGAAACCAAAATGTATATAAATGGCCTTTATTAAAATCTGACAATGTGCACTTTAACCACGTGTTTTTTTAAATATAACAAATCTCAAATTGTGGAGTACAGAGGCAAATAAATAAATGATGGGTCTTTGTCCCAAACGTTATGGAGGGCACTGTAGTCGTTTAGCTGGTGGAGCTGCTTCCTTGTATTACAAGAGACCTCGATTCGGTCCCGACATCGAATGCCTAGAATCTGCATGTTCTCCCTGTGACCGCGTGGGTTTTCTCCAGGTGCTCCATTTTCCTCCCAAGTCCCAAAGACATTTGTTTGTAGGTCAATTGGCCTCTAAAATTGCCCCTAGTGTGAGGGGAGTGGATGTGAAAGTGGGATAACATAACATGTGTGAATAGATGATCGATGGTCGGTGTGGATTCAGTGGGTCAAATTTTCATGCTGTGTCTCCAAAACTAATTTGGGCTAGCTTAGATGGAGCATTGCAACATAGACGAGACGAGCTGATGGGTCTGTTTTCATGCTGCATTATTTAAAGTTACTCATCAGTATTGTCCATGGACCTTTTATTGATTTCCTGTCATAAATTTAGCCAATGATTAGTGGAACCACATCAGATACACTATCTTATGGCATGAAATGTTTGTGCTTATAATCGAAGAGGATTTGCACAAAGTAACACCAATGAAAATGCAACTAGTTTTTGTAAATTGGTATCAAGTGAAATATTTGCAGAAATAAATCATACATTCAAGTAGAATTCTTAATTAATAATGAATAATAAGACTTGCATTGGCCTCATTGCTCGGAGAAATAGCTGGGATTTTTAATGAATGTATTAAAACTGTAGCAACTGCTAAAAGATGCCTGAGCAATTTAGTTATTTGATTGCTGCGGGTTTCCTGGCTAAAGTTCTCAACCAAGAATTTTCCAAATAACTTTAATCAGAACAAATAACAATATTGGAAGAGACGGGTTATGGTGAAGTAAATTATTTTCTGTGTGTGTGTAATAGAGGAATAACACTCTGAATTGTCTCAGTACTCATTTATTTTCACATCACAATGTTACCTACAGTGCCCTCCATAATGTTTGGGACAAAGACCCATCATTTATTTATTTGCCTCTGTACTCCACAATTTGAGATTTGTAATATAAAAAATCACGTGGTTAAAGTGCACATTAAAGGCCATTTTTTATAAATTTTGGTTTCACCATGTAGAAATTACAGCAGTGTTTATACATAGTCCCCCCCCCCCTACCACCCATTTCCGGGCACCATAATGTTTGGGACATAGCAATGTCATGTAAATGGAAGTAGTTATGTTCAGTATTTTGTTGCATATCCTTTCCATGCAATGACTGCGTGAAGTCTGCGATTCATAGACATCACCAATTGCTGGGTGTCTTCTCTGGTGATGCTCTGCCAGGCCTGTATTGCAGCCATCTTTAGCTTATGCTTGTTTTGGAGGCTAGTCCCCTTCAGTTTTCTCTTCAGCATATAAAAGGCATGTTCAATTGAAAACAAACTGTGGTTGCTCTTTTAAATACTCCTTCGCAAACTGTAACCTGGCCATCCTATTTTTGTGGCTAACTAATGATAATAATAATAATTCATTTTATTTGCTGGCGCCTTTCTAACACCCAAGGACACCTTACAAGGCATAAAATCACAAAAATACAAAACACATAATCGGAGTAAATTAAATATAAAAACACCACAATACACAAATCAAGGACAGAATTCAATTACAAAAGCACAAAAAGAAAATAAGAAACACAATTTGAGGAGAGAGCAGCGGCAGCCAAACTGCACCAGCGTCCACTCTCCCCTCCGACCGCCATCTTGAACAAAGACCAACAGACACAGCACACAAAAATCATCCCCCCACAATGACCCCCACTGTGGGGGAAGGCACAATGTCCAGTCCCAAACCCCAGTTCACCCAAAGTCAGGCCCAATGAGGTCTCCGCTATTGCCTCTACGGAGGCCCGATGTTCCTGGCCGTCAGGAGAGTCCTCGCAGCGGCTGGAACGGCCGGTTTCCCAGCGGAGTCGATGGCACCTGAAGCCGACAGGGCCGCGCCGATTTGGAGCCACGAGGCTCCCGATGTTAAAGTCGGCGCCGCCGCCCGCGGCTGGTCGCTCCGCAGACCCGCAGCCCGGAGGTGTTGATCTCGGCGGTCACCGCATACCGGAGCTCCAGCGCAGCGACCCAGGCAAGGCATCGCCCGCTACGCTCTGCGATGGCGCTCCAGTGCTGTGCTGCCACCGAAGCTGAAGGTGCTGGGCGGTCCCCGCAAGGAAAACGCCGCTCCATGCCCGCTGGTAGGCCACGAGGACGGGACGACGGGGCAGCCTGGAGAAAAAGCTGCCTCACCGACCAGGTAGGGACCTAGAAATAGTTTCCCCCTTACCCCCCCACATTAAAAGTCAAAATTCCCCAAACAAACAAAGAAATAAAAAAGCTAAAAACTAAAAAAAAAAGTGAATTTAACGGACGGCTGCTGATTAGCAGCCGTTCCTCCAAGATGGCTCCTCCAATGGTTTGCATCTTGCAGTGAAGCCTCTGTATTTCTGTTCATGAAGTCTTCTGTGGACAGTGGTCATTGACAAATCCACACCTGACTCCTGACGAGTGTTTCTGATCTGTCGGACAGGTGTTTGGGGATTTTTCTTTATTATAGAGAGAATTCTTCTGTCATCAGCTGTGGGGGTCTTCCTTAGCCTGCCAGTCCCTTTGTGATTAGTAAGCTCACCAGTGCTCACTTTCATCTTAATGATGTTCCAAACAGTTGATTTTGGTCAACCTAAGTTTTGGCTGATGTCTCTAACAGTTTTATTCTTGTTTCTCAGTCTCATAATGGCTTCTTTGACTTTCATTGGCACAACTTTGGTCCTCATGTTGATAAACCGCAATAATAGTTTCCAAAGGTGATGGAAAGACTGGAGGAAAGACATGGTGCTGAGAGCTCTCATACCTGCATTAAGGAGGCATTTAAACACACCTGAGCAATTACAAACACCTGTGAAGCCATGTGTCCCAAACATTATGGTGCCCAGAAATGGCGGGACTATGTATAAACACAGCTGTAATTTCTACATGGTGAAACCAAAATCGTTAATAATACCCTTTAATACAATCTGACAATGTGCACTTTAACCACATGTGATTTTTTTCAATTACAAATCTCAAATTGTGGAGTACAGAGGCAAATAAATAAATGATGGGTCTTTGTCCCAAACATTATGGAGGGCACTGTATAAAGTATGCAGAAACCAAAAAAGCAAATGTCTTGTAACAAGAGGCTTATTATAATAACCATAAGCAGTCAGAAAAACAGTGGTTAGATTTTGCAAAATAGTGCACTTACAAACTGGTAGTTATTTATTAAGAGGTTTTAGTAACTGGATGGTGTACATCTTGCTGATTCGGTAATGGGATTATTTGGCTCGAGCCAAAATTGAAGAGTTTCTTTATGAAATCTTGTTAATTATAATGATAGGATTGACCACAGGTAAAATCACTATTACTTTATTATATTAAAGAATTATTTGAAATTAAATAATACTTCAGAATTACTGAAGGACATAATCTATCCAAAGAAAATTGCAAATGCTAATACTGCAAGCTAAACTAAGTATCTACTTATGTGCTGAAGTGCAGTCTTTGTGTATATACGGTACAGAAATTTAAAACAGTAAGTGCTCATTGCAAATTCAGGTGTGTGATTCAACCAAATATGTACATTTTTCACAGTGTTTTATTTATAATTACTTATTTATACCACAGACAGACAACATTTTCATTAAATAAAAAATAATTTTACATTCTACAGTGAATAAAACCTGATCCAGAGCATTTATCAGGACACAAGTGACAATATAAAGTGGACAAACTTCCTTCAGTGTTATATTAATTGGAACATATAATTACCTGTGGCATAAATAATAGAAGTAAGACGAGTCTGAAGCATTTGCAATATTATGTGTTGCCTTTGGAATTTTATTTGTATGAGGTTAATCCTTTTGGTTTCTTTCCTACCCCTCGTCCCCAAAAAGCCATTTGGTGTTTTTGATATGACATCAATTGACCAAGAGGTAATATTTTCCAATTTAATAATCAGATATCTCTTGGGATGAAGAAATGTCAGGGCCACATTTTAAAAGTTTCTTAGTGCAATTACATGGGAAGATTAGAAAAGGCAAGGATGACCTATTTTGTGTGTTGGAGATGAAATAAAGTCCAAACTTCTTAGAAGAGTTTGGAAGAATTAAGAGAAAAGAACATTTGTATTCTCAGAAGGTCTGGATTTAAGGTAATTGCTAAGGGAAATTTAGTATATTATAATGGTGTAATTTGGAATGTAGTGACTGATATGCAGTAGAAAATAACCTCGAGCTTTGTCAGAGGCCAGATAGCAAAGCTTGAAACTGGGCATCTCAAGTGGTATAAAATTGCCCTGTATTCATTTTGCTTGATTTAATCTAATCGAGGTCGTGAAAATATTAAGAGAACTTGATATTATAAATAAACTTGGCTAGCGATTGGATTTCATGTACTAACTGTAGCACTAGGTGGAAAAAATGAAGTTAATGAAATATTTTAAAACAAGACTTCCATAAATCATCTTAGAACTTAATTTAGTGCAGCACTGATAAAACTACAATTTAAAGGCACACTCCCAGGGCAGATAGAGCAGCAACAATGGTTACCATGCCAAATTTCTCAGAATTATGAAACATGATATGGAAGACCTAGTACTGAAAGTAAGAAGAAAGTGTCTTGTGGATTAGGTGTTGGACAGGAAACCCAATCTGTCTGACATTAAAAGAATTTGGTCGTATGTGACTGGGACAGAATCGCCTAGGTATGAGGATATGCCAGAAGAAGTAGCCCAACATGCTTTCACGCTTGTGTGGGAAAGAACTGCAGATGCTGGTTTGGACCAAAGGTAGACAGAAAATACTGGAATGACTCAGTGGATCAGGCAGCATCTCTGGAGAAAAGGAATAGGTGACTTTTCGAATCAAAACCCTTGTTCAGACCAGTCTGAGGAAGGGTTTTGACCCGAAACATCACCTATTCCCTTTTCTCCAGCGATGCTGCCTGACCCATTGAGTTACTCCAACATTTTGTGTCTGTACTTTCACGCTTACTTACTTTCAATCAAACTGTTCTTCCATCACACCTCAATGTATTATTTGAATGGTTAGGAGTTATGCTTCAGTAATTAGATTGATAACTAGATGCTTTCATGATAAAGGGGTTGAGCCTATCAGATTGAATGCATGCAATGAAATTGAATAGTCCATTACCAAGTTTTTCCTAGACTTTTATGCATGGACTTGAACTGTCTCTCAAGAGATTCTGCCCTTATTTGTGATGGCTCAGTCGTCGTTCCATGCCCGAGTACTTACTGGAAGGTGATGGCTGTTGTTGAGGCATTGACAGAGACTGCACAACTTCTCAGTCTATTATTCCTGATCCAACTGGACCTGTAACCAAACAGCTTGGTTTTTTTGTTAGGCATTGAATGCCAGTTGTGGGCAGATTATTCATCCAAATCGCCACCAATACTATCCAGGAGAAGCCCAAAGTTCTTCATTTAAATATCAGTAGTTAGGTAGTTTGTATGAACAGAGATGTACTGAGCAGCAGCAGCCAGCCTTTCTCCATGGCTTCCACAAGTTAATTATCTTATGAGTAGAAATGTGGGTTGCAGGAATTCAAGAACCTGTCTTGTGCCCCTCACTCCAATTTCATTATAAAATTGTACAGTGCACTGACTCCAAAAAGTGAAAGCAGCAGGTAATAAATACTTGTGATTCAGGATCTTTTTAACTAGGTCAGTTTAATGTCTAGAAGTTGAACCAAGTTTGAGTTCCAGCAAATCAATGCATTGTTGTCTGCCAGTCACTTCAAATGTCACCTGCTATGTACGTTCAAAACATTGTCTTCCATCTATTCATCTTCAAATCATTCACAGGCTTCAGGGCAGCATGCTCCAATTAGGAATATCAGTCTGCTCCCTCAGTTGGTCCAGGTAGCAGTCCAAGCTAGCTAAAGCAAAGTCTTATTAGTGATCTAGGGTCATCTGTGTAAATACAGAGGAAAAGGGAGTAATGTTCTAGTGACCGGATTACAGCCAAACAGGGATGTTGAATATAGGCCATCAAATTTCACTCTCTCACAGAAGCACAAAGATATGTTTATTGAGCAAATGTTATTTTTTCCATTAATACATGGACATAAAGTGTATTTTGTGTTCCTTGGACTTTCTCAACTATTTACTGATGCACTATGTTGATATTAAGGTTTGTAATATGGAGAGATTGACTTGGTCTCATTAATGACTTTATTTTGCAAGTTTATTATGAAAATAATCTCTCCCCTTGGGGAATCCCACATATTCCTGTGGAGCCAATGCTTGCCTTGTCCATTTGCTTGGGCATAGATCAAGAACGTCCTACTGTTAGCCTCCTTTTTCCTTCTTCCCTCTCCTGCTCTTACTGCTTTCCACCTCCGTTCCAGGTCTCTGTGCTGTTACTCCAGCAGAGGTGTTTGTGTTATGACTGGCATAGTTAGGTATTATGCAGTAGGTAACAAAGTCTCCAACTGCTTGCTGTCTATTGCAAATCCCACTCCATCGCTTAAACTGCTGCAGTCTTTTGATATGATTTGTTTGTACCAGAAGAACACTTGCATTAAGAATCATCCACCTGGCTGTTAAATAAAATCATGGCTGAGCTGCATGAAATCTAAATTCTGCACTTTACTCAGAGTAATATTTCTTCTCTTTGCTATTCATTCCCTTGTGTGAATCTATCTCCCATACACTGAAAATATCTAAAAACCACTTTCACCGCTCTTTGAGGAGTGATGTTTGAGGAATGACTCATGAATTCTGAGACAATATTTTTTCTGTCTGTATTAAATGGGCAACCCTTTATTTGTGAGCAATCAGCCCCTTGTTCAAGATTCTCCCATACGACAAAACATCCTCCACCTCCTTCCACAAAACCCTCTCAGGATCTTATACCCTTCAAGCAGGTTGCCTCTTGCTCTTCTAAAATCCAATGGATATAAACCTAATCCGTTAAAAAGTTTCCCCTCAAGAAATCCCATCCTTTTCACGTGATATTCTAGTAAACTATCTTTGAACAGCTTCTAAGGTATAAACATCCTTCTTTAAATAAGGAGACCAATACTATGCACATAATACTCTTCATTACTGAAGCAAAATACCCTGCTTTTGAATTTAAATTATCTCACAGTACATCATGTTTTGCTTTCATAATTATTCATTTTACTTAAAACCATCCTTCTGTAAGTCATGTACAGGTTTTGGAAATCAACAATCAGGCCTGTGATCAATCCTGTACGGAGTTTATGCGTTCTCCCTGTGATGACCACGCGAGTTTCCTCTGGGTGCTCCTACACTCCCAAGACATACAGGTTTGCAGGTTAATTGGCTTCAGTAAAAAAATTATCCCACTGTGTAGGATAGCGTTATCCTGATCACAATTGGGCCTGTGATCAATGTTGAATTAGTCAGTTTTGGGGTAATAATTGGAGCCTCATTGCTGGAGATGTTGGCCTAAGAGAGGATATTGACAACCAAGCGATCTCTCTGCAACTTATGTGATCAGATTTGCTTCCTTAAGTGTTGATAATTGTGGTCAGGGTGATTTACTTGTTCTATTGCAAACAAGTTTTATGCAGAAGACCTTTAGACTTTGGAGATACAGTGTGATGACAGGCCCTATGGCCCACCCGAGTCCACGCCGACCAGTGCTTACCCCGTACACTAACACTATCCTACACAGTGGAACTATTTTTTACTGAAGCCAATTAACCTACAAACCTGTATGTCTTAGGAGTGTAGGAGCACCCGGAGGAAACTCGCGCGGTCATCACAGGGAGAACGTACAAACTCCGTACAGGCAGCACCCGTAGTCAGGATCGAACTTGGTGCTGTAAGGCAGCAGTAGAAACAAGGAATTCCAGTTGCTGGTTTACAAACAAAGACACAAAGTGCTGGAGTAATTCAGCAGGTCATGTTGCCTGACCTGCTGAGTTACTCCAGCTCTTTGTGACTTTTTAATGTTTTAACCACTTACCAGTACAACATATGAGCCCATGCCTTCAATTCTAAAAAAGACACAAAGTGCTGGTCTAACTCAGCAGGTCAGGCAGTATCTCAGTTCAGAGGTCCCCTGATATATTCTCCTCTTCCTGGATGCAGGAGCAGAATTTTTTATCTCGTTCTTAATCATAAGATCATGTGATAGGAGCAGAATTAGGCCCATCAAGTCTACTCTGCCATTCAATCATGGCTGATCTATCTCTCCCTCCTAACCCCATTCTCCTGCCTTGTCCCCATAACCTCTGCCACCCTAGGTGTCTGCTAGGACACTGTTAGGTTTGAGTGCAAAGGGATGCTGCCTCCTTGCAAGGGGTTGCCATCTTTCAGTGGAAGTGTGGCCTGTTCATCATGCTGAAAAGACTGGACTGATGGTAGCGATGCTAGACTAAATATTGTACAAAATGATGGAGTGCAGGAAGCAACAAAATAGTAACAAGACAAAAAATGCTGTGGTAGTGAAAATCCTGTGGTGAGAGAGTCAAGTCTTTCTACAGAATATCACATTGATAGCCTTGGAAAACCCAACCTCAGAGATCGTTCAGTCTGAAGAAGGGTCTCGACCTGAAACGTCACCTATTCCTTCGCTCCATAGATGCTGCCTCACCCACTGAGTTTCTCCAGCATTTTTGTCTACCTGAGATAGAAGCTGATATCACTGTGGGAATAGACCTTTCATTGATAGTTCTTAATCCACCGTAATGAAGTCATGAGTGAAGACCTGATTGCATGAGTATCTTAGCAGCACAAAATGAAGCACTCATGACTTTTGAAAGTTCAATAATTTCTAAGTTCTCCAATTGTCAACAGTCAATGGCAAAATACATTCCTACTTGTATCAAGACTGTTTCACAATGATTTTAGGTCACATCTTTGAGCTCCAATTTACATTGGTAAGGCTGGAAATGGATATTGCATGAATAATTATGTAATTGGGTGTGCGAGTGTTTGTGAATGAATGATTAGAAGAAAAAAGACAAATGAGGCAACATGAAAAGCACGTGGAAACACCTGATGTCATTTCATGGTCGGGCTGATTTCATTAGAAGATTATGGAAAACATGAGCAACTCCAGCTTAAGTTGCACAAAAACCCCCACATTGATCCAATTTCTAGCCTTTATTTATCCCGATGGGGAAGTGAAAATGGCCAAAGCTGGGAATATAATAAAATTGTTTTTGGGGTTTTGAAAGTGTAATTGAAAGACAGCAAACAGTAATTAGCACACACCAATTAAAAATGTTCTTCCTTTTCAAATATCTATGGGTGGTGGAATAATTAAATCTTTCAAGATAAATAGATTATTGTCAGGGACAATGATCATGCAATGTGGCATTGAGAGATATATAAATGGAGTTTAAGATATAGATCAAGCATGGTCTCAGCTGAAAGGTCTTCAGTTCCTACAACCCTGATTTGGTTTATTGACCATCAACAATGGAAGTGCCACTGAACATCAAGGTGGTTAGATGCTCAGCCTTGCCATTAGTAATCTGTACAGCTCGTACCTGTCTTTCACAGGCAGGCACAAAGTGCTTTGTATGTTGAGGAACAGCACATGGGATTGAACATTGTGCAATCAGTGCACGTCTCTTCTGACATTGACAAAGCAGCTGAAAATGGTTGGGCCTAAGACATTGGCGCCAGGTGCTTTGTGGTGATGTCTTGGGGTTGGAATAATTGACCAACTACTTGGTCCATCTTCCTTTATGTGAGCTATGATTCCAAACTCTGGAATTCATTTCCCTCCAATCCCAATAATTTCAGTTTTACCCGGGCTCTTTGATGCCACACTTGACCAAACGTTGCCTTGGTATCCATCTCAACTTGCCTCTGAAATTCAAGTTTGAATTGGAGGCTGTGTTGATTTATAACAATATTTAATCTTTACAATTTCTCACCCCACAACACAATGTAATGATGTAAAAATAATTTAAAAATCACCATGCCATGTATAATCTTAATTAAATGATAAATTGTGAGATTTTGACCATGACAGGGATCACAAAAGATCAGTCCACTGAGTTTTTTTTAAATGAATGAGTTTTTATGTAGAATTCACTGCACAGTCACAGGGCACTTGGCCAGTAAGACATTTTTTTCTCCAGTTGAACTCTCCTTCCACATGAATGCTGTCATGGTCTAAACCTCAATTCTCTTTTCCATCACATCTTACACTCTTAGGATGCAGCTGAAAATTTTATGGCACTGAAAATATTTAAGAATGCTTATTACTGAACAAAAGATTGCAAACAAGTTATTACTGGAGTGAATTCAATTATATTTGTTTTGCGTTTATGCCTACAAACAATAATGAAAACCATTATACTTGCAAGGATTGTGAACAGTACTGCCAATAATAATCATTTCCCCATACATAACTAGGTATTTGTCATTTTAAATAAATCAACTTTAAAATCAATGCATTAAAGATCTTTGGCTAGTATCCAATTACAATATGGTAGGCAAACAACATGCATCATCCAGTGGTTTTTGAAGACTGAAGTTAAGAAGTGCCCTGCTTTTTTTTAAATGATTTTTAAAGTTATATTGATGAGTTGTCAAGTAATTTTTTTGCAAAGAAGTTTACTCAGATCTACACTGTGTAATCACTACAAATTCCATCTGATGCGCTCCTCAAAATTTCTAAGGAGCCCTATCATTCCTTGAGGTACATTCCTATATTTAATGGGGTACCATTATTCATTGTAACCTATCTCCTCCGATTCAAAGAGGTAGAACTTCCTCAATTGTTCAAGTTTTGTTTTCAAGTTGTCTCTTGCAGTTTAATGCAATGCTTAATTAAATAGCTGCTTTTGAGACTGCACAATTTTCATTGAAACGCCAATTTTATGCTCTGATGAAAGGTTCATATGAAACATTAAACTTGTTTCTCTTTCCAAATAAACGCTCTGAACTGCTAAACATTTCCAGCAGTTTGTTTTTATTTCAGATTTTCAGCTCCTGCAGATTTTTGCTTTGAGTTTTAAGATTATGTTGAAAATTCACCTTTTTGTCACACGTTGAAATAATTCAATGATGCTTCAGTCCTTATTAAGTGTACATGATTTAGAACGTACTAACTTGTTGAAATATTTTTGTCTAGTATCCAAATTAAATGATGTAAGCAAACATTACAAGTTTCCATGGGATTCTTCAGATAAGTGGTCATAGTGCTAGTAACGCAAATTTGTGTTTAACAGAGCGGCAAAAAATAGTTGGTTATCTCTCCTGTGTTGCAATATTTTAATCAGACAGATGTATTATATTCTAACAAAGGACAATAATGGATAATAAGTTGCTGTGAATGTTCAAGGATTGTGAAAAAACTTGCTTCAGCTACTGCCCCAAAACTGCTCTGAGAATGAACCTTCATCTGTGAACAGATACATTAGTGGCTGCTTCTATCAAAAAGTGAAGGAAAGCTACTTGTAAAATTTTGAGGCATTGCAAAAGATAGTATTGTTTCACCATTTCTGACATAACTTGTGCCAGATATCCAAATTAATTAAAAAAAAACAGAACAGAAAATAAGTTATCTTTCAACTATTTATCATTTATATTGCTACTTGAGACTCTTCAGAGCCTCACAGGATTGCCTCACATCGGTCCACTCCTGCATGGTGTTCTGTAGAGCTTGGGTCCTTTCCTTATCCACTTGCACATAGTCCACTTTTTCATCTGATGTTACCGAGGATGTGGAAGGCTGGTTAGACATAAGATACAGGTCATTACAGCAATTGATTTCACTGAACGCAGGTTGAATATATTTGCTATCACTTGACTCTCACAAACCAATTAGTACACCTGAAGATCAGTCATTTTAGATGACTAAAGAGTAATTGTTCAATTGCACAAAGCATTAAAAAAACGAGAAATAGGAAAATAGCATAAGCAGCAGCTTGCTTTTCCCGTCTTGAGATAATTCAAGAAAAATTGCATCTTCCCCATTCTGATATTTTACATTTTATCAAATTACACACCCCATATTTAATGCAAGAATACATACAATGGGGACACAAAAGACTGCAAATATAAGAAACAAGAGCAAACAACAAACTTCTGGAGGAACTCAATGGATTGGACAGTAACTGTGGAAGGAAATGGACTTTGATTCTGCTGTGTGGGGATATCTGTTAAAGACTATCGTGCTCCTTTTTTATTCGTATGGCTGTAATAGTGACCACTAATTTCACTGTACCAATTGGTACATGTGACAATGTCTCTTGTCTTGACTTTGCGGGTTGAGACCCTTCCTCTGTACTGGAACACTTTTACATATGTGCTAATATTAAAAAAATCTAATGGTTACATTATCAGCTATTATCCAAACCCAAAGATTTACCTTTCGATGAGGACTAGGAGAACCGGGTATGAAATCCAAGGATAAATAATCAACACTTCCACTCTTCCTGGTAATAGGACTGCCAGTCACAGCATTCATTGGAGAGGTAGAAATTGGATTCTGCTATTGTAATGTAAATTAATTGAAATAACATGGTTTCCATTTTATAGTATTAATAAAATAATAATCAGGAATGTATATCTCGTACAAAAATGACTACTAATTATGGTTTCCAAAACAATGTTAATGACTTTATTTAAAAAATGTTTTATTCTAAAGCTATAGAGCTAAATGTTATGACACATTACATATTTACTCGTGAATTACTGATTTGTCACATTCAGAACTTCTTAATTCCCCAATTAATTCTTGAGTAAACATGTTTTTCTTTGCAAGAGAAAATTAGCATAATCTTGGGCTCCACAAATATGTGTCCAAAAAAATTACATATAACAAAGTTATGGATGCAAATCATATTTGTCCAATGACAATTAAGGATCGGTGCACATGCCCCTTCAAATGCTTGCAAATTTAATTCCTTGCACATGACCCCACTTAAGATGTTTTATCTTCATTTACGAAATCCATGAATTTGCATTTATAGACAGATCATGCTGACAATCATGACTAATATTTTCAAGTTTTAAGTATTCTGATCAACAGTACATAAGGATACAACCAATTGGACAAAGGCACATCATGTAGCACTGCCTGAAGTGTTAAATTAAATTGTAATTTTGTTTCATTTAGGCATTTTTAGAACGGGGACCTGAATATTTATACTGCTGCAATATTTTGTTTTAAAAGCATGGCTTCCTGGAATAGTTGCCCTTTAAACATTGCAAGAAGTAATTTAGCTCTAGGAAGAGGGCAGTTTCCTACAGTGACAACCCATAAATCATTAGCTGTAAAACACTTTGAGGCATCTAGAATACACGAAAGGTGCTTTATAAACACACACCTTTCTTTGCTTCAGTGGAATTGCATAAATATGACTTTGCTTTTAAGAAGGGAATCAATTTAACTTTTTTATGGCAGGTTTTCTATTGAAGCAATCATTTGAAATGGGTTCTCTGCATCTGGAGCACTGACAGTCATTTCAGTCATCAAATGAAACGTGATGAACTCGTATTCCACTTCTCACTTTCTGTTTACTCATCTGATGTGAGTTTCGAATGCATGGCCATTGTCCGTTTTATAGCTCTACCTACATCATGATTTACTATGTACCAGCTATTTACAATATATATTAATATATATTAATGATCTGGATGAGGGAATTGAATGCAACATCTCCAAGTTTGCGGATGACACGAAGCTGGGGGGCAGTGTTAGCTGTGAGGAGGATGCTAGGAGGCTGCAAGGTGACTTGGATAGGTTGGGTGAGTGGGCAAATGCATGGCAGATGCAGTATAATGTGGATAAATGTGAGGTTATCCACTTTGGTGGCAAAAACAGGAAAGTAGACTATTATCTGAGTGGTGGCCGATTAGGAAAAGGGGAGATGCAACGAGACCTGGGTGTCATGGTACACCAGTCATTGAAAGTAGGCATGCAGGTGCAGCAGGCAGTGAAGAAAGCAAATGGTATGTTAGCATTCATAGCAAAAGGATTTGAGTATAAGAGCAGGGAGGTTCTACTGCAGTTGTACAGGGTCTTGGTGAGACCACACCTGGAGCATTGCGTACAGTTTTGGTCTCCTAATCTGAGGAAAGACATTCTTGCCATAGAGGGAGTACAGAGAAGGTTCACCAGACTGATTCCTGGGATGGCAGGACTTTCATATGAAGAAAGACTGGATAGACTCGGCTTGTACACGCTAGAATTTAGAAGATTGAGGGGGGATCTTATAGAAACTTACAAAATTCTTAAGGGGTTGGACAGGCTAGATGCAGGAAGATTATTCCCGATGTTGGGGAAGTCCAGAACTAGGGATCACAGTTTAAGGATAAGAGGGAAGTCTTTTAGGACCGAGATGAGAAAATCATTTTTTACACAGAGAGTGGTGAATCTGTGGAATTCTCTGGCAGAGAAGGTAGTTGAGGCCAGTTCATTGGCTATATTTAAGAGGGAGTTAGATGTGGCCCTTGTGGCTAAAGGGATCAGGGGGTATGGAGAGAAGGCAGGGATGGGATACTGAGTTGGATGATCAGCCATGATCATATCGAATGGTGGTGCAGGCTCGAAGGGCCGAATGGCCTACTCCTGCACCTATTTTCTATGTTTCTATGATATTCTGCGCTTTGGCATGAATGTGTTTTTAGTGGGCCTGATGCTATTCCCAGCATATTCTTCTATAAACTTCCCTGAACCAAGATTCTTGCCTGGTCTTGATACATGGAGGGATATTGATTCAAAGGCCATGAGGACGGATCGTGGCGGAAAATTAATTCTGCTTCAAAATTCCCAATTTGAGCTGTCAGATCTATCCAAATTTATTCTATTCACACTGAGTCTGCATGATGAAGATTATTCAAAGGAATTATGCATCTCCCCCATGTAGATTGGCAAGGGTGAGGTTAACTAGGGTTATTCATCATACTGCCTCTCCCCTCGTCTGATACAGGCTCGGCTGTTAGCTGCGCACCTCACGATTTGGTCAGCACAGTTAATATTTGTGCTGTGGGTTACACCTGGTGATAAGTACTGAAGTTCCTCATCTAGAAGACATTTTGTGCCATGCTACTCTTAGATGTTTCTTTCAATTGGTGTTAATGATTCATCAATTGAGCGGCTGTGCTCAGCAATCATCAGCAGGATATTTCCTTGTCCATGATGCCGTGAGACTTCATTGAGCTTGGAACCAGTCAATCGCTTCAAGGGCCAATTCCACCTCACTATCATGCAGTCAAATCTGATTTGAGTATGGAGACAGAATTTGGGATTGCAGATGAAATGCATGGTTCTGTGAATCAGCGTGTTCAGTTTAGTTAGATTAATTTAGTTAGATAGTTTAGTTTATTGTCACGTGTGCCGAGGTACAGTGAAAAGCTTTTGTTGGGTACTAACTAGTAAGCGGAAAGACAATACGTGATTATAATCGAGCCACTCACAGTGGGTTATTAGTTTGTAGGAATGGCCCCTCTATCTGGGCATGTTTAAGACGGTGCATTGGGGCTGGTATGGTGTGTGCAGGTTCCTCATGACTCTCACTACAGAGGTATTACAGGTGTGCATTGTAGAAAGCAAAATCTAGGTTATAATAGGAAGGACCTGCAAAAAACCCAAGTCCTATCCTGCTTGTAGAAGCATGCTCATGAAATTTGGTGGACTCTAAGTAACAAAAATAAAATGCCACTTCAAAATCAAACTAAAAATCAACTCTAATAAGGATTTGTCAAGCAAATTATTTTTGCATTTCAGGTGATGAGTGTGACCTATATGGAATGGTGTGGAATGCCCAGGCAAGTCCTTCATTGTCTTTAATTTCAATATGCTTGTATAATCAAAGTTAGCATTGCATCTTGGCTACCTTCAGTAATGTAAATTTGTCAATAAAATGTGTGTGTACATTTTTGGCCTACTTACCATTGCAACATAGTTTTCTTCACTGTCTCCTGAGTCAGTGCTGGTGACGCTCTGTGTTGACAACGGGCGGCAATTTTGTGAAGAAATGGGGTTGACAGCCGTTCTGGAATCAATAATAGCACAATTTTTATTCAAGGAATATAACTGTAACCAGGGTACATCCTGTTCATGATAAAATTAAGTAGAGAGACCAGTTGTAGGAGAGTTGATGTTAGGTGCTTCATGAGCTCTGGCCTATAGCAAGGGCTGAATGTTTTCTGTATTCCTATGTAAAGGTGAAGCCCAAAACCAGTTAGATAAAAAGGTGGATGAATAATTGGAGATAGACTACATGACAAAGAGGGAGTGTAAGAAACCAGAAAAACAAGAACTAAAAATGTGAGATAGGATCTGTAGTACAGAGGGAGAACAATTGGGCTTGGCAGATTTCTGACTCAAGGGGTTAATGTAGAGGCATTAAGCCAAGCTCGGTATTAATTTTAATGGTATTATGAGCAGATGAGGTTGGGGACCTTTACGGCAGAATAATTGCTTGAACTCGGAGAGCAAAAGGAATGAGGAAGCAATGGGCCCATATCAAAGTCTGATGTTGGGTGGAGTTAGAGGAATGTGAATACCATGAAGGATCAGCGGGAGGGTTGATTCCCATGAGTTGCAGAAGAATGGAATCTTGAAAGAAAAAATGTGTTTTACTAATGCAGTGGATCAGACAAAGAATGAAAT
This sequence comes from Malacoraja senta, assembly GCA_038087875.1. NCBI lineage: Eukaryota > Metazoa > Chordata > Chondrichthyes > Rajiformes > Rajidae > Malacoraja > Malacoraja senta. The sequence continues at coordinate 256,450 of CM076000.1, read as the reverse complement.
GGAAGCCGACCAGAACAAAACTTGGAGACAAAGTGAGATGGTGTTGCTGAAGAAAGGTTGGGTGCCCAGATATGGCTGTACGTGGATCTCAGGATGCAGCAAGAGTAGTGCTTGAGGACTGCTGAAGATCATGGATGGCCTATAATTAGTGATGGATCCAAAACACGGAGGGCTTAATTTTGGTTGAACCAATGAGAAGTAAATCTGAGATAGTTGCCAAGGGAAAATAAAATGGAACTCTGAAACGCAATCCTGTGGGAAGTGAAGAGCAGAACTCCAAGATCAACATTTCTGGAAGAGGTCTGACTCAGTAGACATCAAGTAGTGTGGATATTGAAAATCTGAAAAGTTGCAGGATGCTAGAAATGTGCAGCAGGTCAGGCAGGGAGTTTCTACCATCCTCTCCAGCTGAGGCTCGACCCTGTCTTGGCCCCCACCACCATTTTGCAGCTTCTGCACCTGCTTATAATGAGTTACAACTTTTTATCACCCTTGAACGTTAAATTTATAACTCTCTTGTGATCTATTGAGCATTTCCAGCACTTGTTTTTATTTTAAGGAGATGGACTTTCCCACCAAGCAATAAATGAATTAAATATTATTAACCAATGAATAAAACAAGAATTCACTTGAGCCAAAACTTTGACTCTTTTTCCACAGATGCTGCCTAACCGACTGAGATATTTGCCAGCAAGAAGTAAAGATTTGTTAAATATTAGTTACAATTAGTGTTCTTGTGAGCTTTGAGATAAAGACTTACACTGGCCTGGACCAAGATCTGGTAACAGGGGACTTGAAAGGAAGCTCATCAATGACTGTGTGGTTTCTTGTTTCCAACGGTCCTGCCTTGGCTGAAATATAAACACAAAATATAGATATTAATTTAATAATTTGAGACGCTTGTTTAATATAATGTACTCACATAAAGTGGAGGAAGAAGATATATCAATTATTTCTTTGGACGCAGAGAAAGCATTTGATCAGGTAGAATGGCAGTATTTATACAAAGTATTACAAAAGTTTAATATGGGAGATAATTTTATTACATGGGTGAAATTATTATATGATAAACCGATGGCAAGAATATTAACTAATAATATGTTATCTCAAAAATGTCAATTATCAAGTTGTAATAGGCAGGGATGTGCTTTATCACCCCTACTATTCGCCCTTATGATAGAACCTTTGGCTGAAAGTATAAGAAGTCATCCGAATATTCAGGGTTATAATACTAGGGACTCAAATAATAAAATTTCATTATATGCAGACGATATATGAACAAACTCACAAACGAGCATACCAAATTTATTAAACTTAATAGAGGAATTTGGGTCCTTTTCTGGATATAGAATAAATTGGAACAAAAGTGAAATCATGATGTTAAAACCTCAAGAGTCTACACACTTACTGAAGTTCCCCTTTAAAATAGCAACAGAAAAATTTAAATATCTGGGTATTCAGATTACTAGAAAACATAAAGCTTTATTCAATGCCAATTTTATACCTTTAATAAACAAACTTAATATAATGATTAAATTTTGGAAAACACTTCCTTTATCATTAATAGGTACAATAAACGCTATAAAAATGATCTTTCTACCACAGTTATTATACCTATTTCAGTCTATACCAGTATATGTACCAAAATATATATATTCTAAATTAAACTCTAATATTACTAATTTTGTTTGGGACTATAAATCACATAGAATTAAAAAAGAACACTTATGTAAACCAAAAGATGTCGGGGGACTTTCACTCCCGAATTTTCTGTATTATTATTGGGCAATACATATTAAGAATATAATTTACTGGTTGGATAGTTCTACCCAACAGACAGAATGGATAAAAATGGAGAAAGAGGATTGTTTTCCTTGTAATATAGGAACGATCCTCTTCTCCCCGAAAAAAATGAACAATACAATATATAAGAAGAACCCAATTATACAGGATACAATAAGAATATGGAAACAAATAAAATTATCCTTAAAATTAAGAAACCTATCATTGTTAACACCAATAGCGAATAATCCTTTATTTAAACCATCTCTTATGGACAAAATATATAATCAATGGAAAAGTTTAGGAATTAAAAGGATCGGGGATATGTATGAAATGGGAGATTTACTATCATTTCAACAATTACAATTAAAATTTAAATTGAAAAACAATCATTATTTTAAATATCTTCAGATTTGCAATTTCTTGAAGACATACATACAAGGATATCAAAAAATAATTCCTGATTTATTGGAAGAAGCAATGAATATTAAAGCTGATACACAAAAATTTATATCATATTAATATAATAGTATTTTAAATATAGATTTACCAGTGACAGAGGTACTTAGAGAAGAGTGGGAACGGGAATTAATGATAAAAATTACGAAGGTTACATGGGAAAAGTATTTGACATACATTCACAAATGTTCGATTAATGCAAGACAATCTAATTCAATTTAAAATTTTACATAGATTATATTACTCAAAAACAAGATTAAATAAATTCTACCCAAATATATCCCCCACTTGCGATAAATGTTTAACCCAAGATGCAACTATAACACACTCTTTTGTTTCCTGTATAAAACTTTATAGATTTTGGAGTGATATTTTTGAAATATTCACAAAATTATTTAAGATAAAAATGGAACCTAATAATGAATTGATTATATTTGGGGTAATGGAAGATGGGAATAAATTGAATCCATCTCAAAAATTATTTTTTAATTATGGTTTAATAATAGCAAAAAAATTAATACTTAAATTTGGGAAAAATACACCAATACCAACGCTCAAAATGTGGATTGCAAGTATGTTGGACACCGCACATCTTGAGGAAATGCGATTCCTCCTAATAGATAAATTTGACCAATTCACAACGAGTTGGTCTCCATTTGTCGTCTTTTTGGAATCATATGGTGCAACACAATTGTAAAAGCTAACTCGTGACTGGGCGAGGGCTGGTCAAGATTATAAATAAGATCTCCTTACTTCTTTTTTCTTTTTCTTCCCTTTTCTTCTTTTATTCTCTTTTTCCTATTTTCTATTCTTTAACTTTCTTCTTTCACTTTCTATTTTTCTTTTCCACACACTATATATCTTACATTTTTCTATACCTCATTATCTAATCTCTTTTTCTTTTTCTTCTTTATTATAAAAAAAAATAAGAAGCTGTACATAAAATGTATTATGAAAATATGATTGTATACAATTGTACTTACTTCTAATAAAAATATTTTAAAACCCCCCACAAAATATAGAAGAGTATACCATTAACTAGTGACTTATGACCATTTCAAATTGCGTGACTGAAACGTGGAGCAGAAAAGATGTTTGAAATTATGATACTTCATGGTCCATTTTCAAATTCAAAACCTGATACCAGAATCCCCCACCAGGAGAACTTTGGTGAACTACAATTAATATTCTATGCACAATTTCTATGCACAACTGCAACAGTTGTGGTAAATCTACAGGTGTCTTGATTATTTTAACAAGGAACCGAGTCTTCTTCTGAGGCACACAAAAATGCTGGAGAAACTCAGCGGGTGCAGCAGCATCTATGGAGCGAAGGAAATAGGCAACGTTTCTTCTGACGCAGTCCCTTGGGATTGAGGATGACCCTCTTTCACTTGTTTTGTGAATTCTGAAATGGCTGATGAGGCCAATGTGGGATCTATAGACTTCCATGGATCAATAGACAATAGACCAGTGTTTCTTAACTTTTTTGGCATACGTACGTACATACGCGAACAGAATACTGATTGTGGTATGTACCTTTGTTAGCTTCCTAAAAATGGGCTCAACAAATGGATAGTAGACAAAAATGCTGGAGAAACTCAGCGGGTGAGGCAGCATCTATGGAGTGAAGGAAATAGGGAACGTTTCGGGCCGAAACCCTTCTTCACACATTTTGCCTACTCAACAAATGGATATGTTATTCATGACCCCTTCATGTCCCCCGGAAAAGCCCCAAACGACCCCCCATGAGATCCCGACCCCCAGGTTAAGAACCACTGCAATAGACAATAGATGCAGGAGTAGGCCATTTGGCCCTTCGAGCCAGCACCACCATTCAATGTGATCATGGCTAATCATCCGCAATCAGCACCCCGTTCCTGCCTTCTCCCCATATCCCTTGACTCCGCTATCTTTAAGAGCTTTATCTAACTCTCACTTGAAAGCATCCAGAGAACCGTCCTCCAACGCCCTCTGAGGCAGAGAATTCCACAGACTCACAAATCTCCGTGTGAAAAAGTATTTGCTCATCTCCGTTCTAAATGGCTTACCCCTCTTAAACTGTGGCCCCTGGTTCTGCACACCCCGAACATCGGGAACATGTTTCCTGCCTCTAGAGTGTCCAAACCCTTAATAATCTTATATGTTTCACTGATCCCCTATCATCCTAAATTGGAGGGATTTCAAGCCCAGCCACTCCATTCTAGCAACATATGACAGTCCCGCCATCCCGGGAATTAACCTTGTGAACCTACACTGCACTCCCTCAATAGCAAGAATGTCCTTCCTCAAGTTTGGAGACCAAAACTGCACACAATACTCCAGGTGTGATCTCACTAGGGCCCTGTACAACTGCACAAGGACCTCTTTGCTCCTATACTCAACTACCCTTGTTATGAAGGCCAACATGCCATTCGCTTTCTTCACTGCCTGCTGTACCTGCATGCTTACTTTCTGTGACTGATGAACAAGGACCCCCCAGATCCCGTTGTACTTCCCCTTTTCGCAATTTGACACCATTTGGATAATAATCTGCCTTCCTGTTTTTGTCACCAAAGTGGATAACCTCACATTTATCCACATTAAACTGCATCTGCCATGCATCTGCCCACTCACCCAACCTGTCCAAGTCACCCTGCATCCTCATAGCATCCTCCTTACAGTTCACACTGCCACCCAGCTTTGTGTCATCTGCAAATTTGCTAATGTTACTTTTAATCCCTTCATCTAAATCATTAATATATATTGTAAATAGCTGCGGTCCCAGCACCGAGCCTTGCGGCACCCCACTAGTACCTGCCTGCCATTCTGAAAGGGACCCGTTAATCCCTACTCTTTGTTTCCTGTCTGCCAACCAATTTTCTATCCATGTCAGCACCCTACCCTCAATGCCATTTGCTCTAATTTTGTCCACTCATCTCCTATGTGGGACCTTATCAAATGATTTCTGAATGTCCAGGTACACTACATCCACTGGCTCTCCCTTGTCCATATTCCCAGTTACATCCTCAAAAAATTCCAGAAGATTCGTCAAGCATGATTTCCCCTTCGTAAAACCATGCTGACCGATCCTGCTACTGCTATCCAAATGTGCCGCTATTTCATCTTTTATAATTGACTCCAGCATCTTCCCCACCACCAATGTCAGGCTAACTGGTCTATAATTCCTTGTTTTCTCACTCCTGCCTTTTTTTTAAAGTGGGATAACATTAGCTACCCTCCAATCCCCAGGAACTGATCCTGAATCTATAGAACATTAGAAAATGATCACCAATGCATCCACAATTTCAAGAGCCACTTCCTTAAGTACACTGGGATGCAGACCATCAGTCCCTGGGGATTTATCAGCTTTCAGTTCCATCAGTCTACCCAGCACCATTTCCTGCTTAATGTGAATTTCCTTCAGTTCCTCCGTCACCCTAGATCCTCTGGCCACTAGTACATCAGCGAGATTGTTTGTGTCCTCCTTAGTGAAGATGGATCCAAAGTACCTGTTCAACTCGTCTGCCATTTCCTTGTTCCCCATAATAAATTTTCCTTTTTCAGTCTTCAAGGGTCCAATTTTGGTCTTAACGAATTTTTTCCTCTTCACATACCTAAAGAAGCTTTTAATATCTTCCTTTATATTCTTGGCTAGCTTACCTTCGCACCTCATCTTTTCTCCCCGTATTGCCTTTTTAGTTATCTTCTGTTGCTCTTTAAAGTTACCTAATCCTCTGGCTTCCCGCTCATCTTTGCTATGTTATACTTGTTCTCTTTTATTTTTTATACTGTCCCTGACTTCCCTTGTCAGCCATGGCCGTCCCTTACTCCCCTTGGAATCTTTCTTCCTCTTTGGAATGAACTGATCCTGCACTTTCTGTATTATTCCCAGAAATACCTGCCATTGTTGTCCACTGCTAGGGTCTCTTTCCAGTGAAATTTGGCCAGCTCCGCATGCATGGCTTCATAGTCCCCTTTGTTCAACTGTAATACTGACACCTCTGATTTACCCTTCTCCCTCTCCAATTGTAGATTAAAACTGACCATATTATGGTCACTATCTCCCAATGGCTCCTTTACCTCGAGTTCCCTTGTCAAATCAGGTTCATTATACAACATTAAATCCAAAATTCCCTTCTCCCTGGTACGCTCCAGTACAAGCTGCTCTAAGACTCCATCATGGAGGCACTCCACAAACTCCTTTTCTTGGGGTCCAGTACCAACCTGATTTTCCCAGTCTCCCAGCATGTTATTGAAATCTCCCATAACAACCGTAGCATTACCTTTACAACATGCCAATTTTAACTCTTGATTCAACTTGCACCCTATATCCAGGCTACGTTTGGGGGCTGTAGATAACACCCATTAGGGTCTTTTTGCCCTTACAATTTCTCAGTTCTATCCATACTGACTCCACATCTCCTGATTCGATGTCACCCCTCGCAAGGGACTGAATTTCATTCTTCACCAACAGAGCTACCCACCTCCTCTGCCCATCTATCTGTTTTTTCGATAGGACATATACCCTTGAATATTCAGTTCCCAGCCCTGGTCCTCTTGCAGCCATGTCTCTGTAATTCCCACAACATCATACTTGCCAATTTCTAACTGAGCCTCAAGCTCATCCACTTTATTACTTATACTTCGTGCATTCGTATACAACACTTTGGCTTCGGTATACATCTCCCCCCTCACTATTGGCCCTGACACTCTCTTATCCCTTCTTGAACTTTCCTTCCCATTAATTCGGGAGTCTTTTGTAACTTTTCCTGCACTCACTTTCCCTTTAACTCCATCTTTATACTCCCAATTTGTCAATCCCTCCCCCCCACTATTTAGTTTAAACCCACACATCGAGCAGCTGGTGGCCCAACGGAAGAGTGGACAGAGAGTTTGTGACATGGTTTGCTCCTGGTGTTTCATGAGGACCTCTGCATGTTTCATATACATGGTCTTGAGGTTCCCAGTACTATCCCAAACGCTCCTTCACCATGTTAATCGGACATAAGCCTAAGATTCCAAGGAGCCATTGGGGATGTTACATTGCCAGGAAGGCTTTGAGGACATCCTTGAATGTTTGCCGTTGTCTGACTGCAAATTTCTCACAGTGACAACCTATAACAATGTATTATGTTGAAGATTAAACTTTATTTTTTAATTTATTCATTTTTCAGGATCTGGGTGTCACTGAAAAAACAACATTTATTGACTGTCCCAAACTGCCTTGGAATTGAGTGCCTTACAGACATTTGAGACTCAACCGGGTTGGCACATCCATATTACACAGACTGGGTAATGATGGCAGGTTTCTCCCCTGCAGGGCATTTGTGAAGCAGATGAACTTTACATCAATCTGGCTATTTTGCCATCATACTCAAAGCTAGGATTTTTAAAAATGTTAAGTTATTACTGAGATGGTTTTGAACCTGTTCAGGAATATTTGTCTAGTTCTCAGAATTATAAGTCTGGTAGGTTACGCACTGTGCCACTGCACTGCATTTATGGATCTTAAAAGAAAATATTTTCCAGTTACAGTAAATGTTAATGAAACTGTAAAAACTCACATTTTCTGTCTGGTTTAAGATTACGATTGACTGGAGGCGGCAGCAACTCTGCAGGAAAATTAGCTTTGAGGCAGAAAGAAGCCGTACTTCCTTTGCGGGAAGGAAACGTGGCTGAAGAGAATCCAGAGAAGTCAAAGTGGTGGGGACCAGGACTCATGGGCATATAGACATCTTGATGACTTTCCGGGTTAGTTGTATTAAATGGAGACAAGGAACCTGGGTTCATTGGCACGTAATTGTCCTCAGATTCCATACTTTCTGACTGGGATGCCGTGAATTTTGTTCTCTGTGAAGACACAAGAATTTTGTTTCAGCATACATCAGAACCAATGCTAGATAGGTTTCAGTGTGCCTTGCATAACATTGTTTTTGTTTTGATGACATGTCAGCTTGGAAAACCAAAAAAATAAATAGTTTATTTTTACTCGAAGTCCATATTGGCTTCATCTTACAAGGCCTGAAATTTGACTGAAAGATTGTAGGTCTTAGAAAGAGATGCAATGTGGAACACAATCCTTTTGGCAGACCAAGCCCACACTGATCATCAATTAACCGTTTAAGCTAATACTTTGTCAATCATATATTTTATTTATCCCACATTCTCATCAACTTCCCCCCTCCTTGGGGGTGGGGGAGTTATGGGGAGAAGGCAGGAGAATGGGGTTGAGAGGGAAAAATAGATCAGCCACGATTGAATGGTGAAGTGGGATCGATAGGCCAAATGACCTAATTCTGCTCCTATGTCTTATGGTTCTCATCGCAGACTCTACCACTCAACTGCACACCAGGAGCAGTTCACAGTGGCCAACAAACCCACCAACCTGCACATATTTGGGATGTGGGAGGAAATTGGAACACCCAGAGGAAACCACAGAAGGAATGTGCAAACTCCATACTGACAGTGCCCGAGTCAGGATTGAACCCAGGTCTCTGAATCCATGGCTCTACTAGTTACATTATGTGCTGCCAGAAGTGTAATGTGGCAATTGAAGAATTACAACTGATCGTTAAACTAATGGATTCGTAAGTGGTTTGTAGGACATTTCCAGGGATCTGAGCTGAGCTAGAAATTATTTGTACAAAAGGAAACCAATGAAGAATCACATGTACTTTACCAATTGAGGCAGTACAATAAAAAAACATTTAGAGTTGTTACATTTCACACTGCCTGGCAAAACAGTCAACATAATCAAGGACTATTTTCCCCCTGGTCATTTCCTCTTCTCCCCTCTCCTGTCAGGCAGAAAATACAAAAGCCTGAATGTTAAAAAAACAGCATCTTCCTTGCTGTTATCTAATGGATGGTACTCCCACAAGTTAAGGTCTAGTCCCAATCTCCGACCTATCTCACCACAGATCTGTCTTTTTCTATATCTGAAATGCTATAGTGTTGTAGCACCATATTCTTTACTCTAGTATTGTTCTCATTGTACCACCTCTTACACACGCATGGCTTGATTATACTTATGTATAATATGATTTGACTGGATAGCATGCGCACAACATTTTTTTACTGTATCCAGGTACACATACAATAATAAATGAATACCAATATCAATAACATTCTATATCAAGTAGACCTTTTTATTTGGAAGTGAGAGACAAACAGAATTTATATTTGAGGTTGCAAATACTAAATTCCTAATGCCAAAAGCTGAGCAGCCAATCACTTTGAAGATAAATAGCAATGAACGGGTTTTTGTTTGGAAGTGAAATACAGTAAACCCTCATTTTTACGGACCTCTTTATAACGGATTTCAGTTATACTGACCACCACCACCACTGCTGATGCCACCCCAGGCCTGCACCACTGCTGATGCCACTTCCAGGCCGGGCTGCCAACACAACCCCCTGGCCCACACAGCTTCCTTGCCCGCATCTACCTCTGCCGCCACTGCCTGTATTCAGACCTGGGAACTTTGTAGCTGAGGGCAGGTAAGGCTTGAGGAGTATAAAGAATGTAAAAAGAATATTAAAGAAATTAGAAAAGCTAAAAGAAGGTATAAGGTTGCTTTGGCAAGTAAGGTGAAAGTAAATCCAAAGGGTTTCTACAGCTATATTAATAGCAAAAGGATAACAAGGAATAAAATTGGTCCATTAGAGAGTCAGAGTGGACAGCTATCTGCAGAGCCAAAAGAGATGGGGGAGATATTGAACAATTTCTTTTCTTCGGTATTCACCAAGGAGAAGGATATGGAATTATGTGAGGTAAGGGAAACAAGCAAAGTAGCAATGGAAACTATGAGATTCAAAGAAGAGGAGGTGCGGACACTTTTGAAAAATATGAAAACGGATAAGTCTCCAGGTCCTGACAGGATATTCCCTAGGACATTGAGGGAAGTTAGTGTAGAAATAGCAGGGGCTATGACAGAAATATTTCAAATGTCATTAGAAACGGGAATAGTGCCGGAGGATTGGCATACTGCGCATGTTCCGTTGTTTAAAAAGGGTTCTAAGAGTAAACCTAGCAATTATAGACCTGTTAGTTTGACGTCAGTGGTGGTCAAATTAATGGAAAGGATACTTAGAGATAATATATATAAGCATCTGGATAAGCAGGGTCTGATTAGGAACAGTCAACATGGATTTGTGCCTGGAAGGTCATGTTTGACTAATCTTGAATTTTTCGAAGAGGTTACTAGGGAAATTGATGAGGGTAAAGCAGTGGATGTTGTCTATATGGACTTCAGTAAGTCCTTTGACAAGGTTCCTCATGGAAGGTTGGTTAAGAAGATTCAATTGTTGGGTATTAATGGTGGAGTAGCAAGATGGATTCAACAGTGGCTGAATGGGAGATGCCAGAGAGTAATGGTGGATGGCTGTTTGTCAGGTTGGAGGCCTATGACTAGTGGGGTGCCTCAGGGGTCTGTGTTGGGTCCACTGTTGTTTGTCATGTACATCAATGATCTGGATGATGGTGTGGAAAATTGGATTAGTAAGTATGCAGATGATACTAAGATAGGTGGCGTTGTGGATAATGAAGTAGATTTTCAAAGTCTACAGAGAGATTTAGGCCATTTGGAAGAGTGGGCTGAAAGATGGCAGATGGAGTTTAATGCTGATAAATGTGAGGTGCTACATCTCGGCAGGACAACTCAAAATAGGACGTACATGGTAAATGGTAGCGAATTGAGGAATGCAGTTGAACAGAGGGATCTAGGAATAACTGTGCATAGTTCCCTGAAGGTGGAATCTCATGTAGATAGGGTGGTAAAGAAAGCTTTTGGTGTGCTGGCCTTTATAAATCAGAGCATTGAATATAGAAGTTGGGATGTAATGTTAAAATTGTACAAGGCATATGGAGTACAATTTTGGTCGCTTAATTATAGGAAGGATGTCAACAAAATAGAGAGAGTACAGAGGAGATTTACTAGAATGTTGCCTGGGTTTCAGCAACTAAGTTACAGAGAAAGGTTGAACAAGTTAGGTCTTTATTCTTTGGAGCGCAGAAGGTTAAGAGGGGACTTGATAGAGGTCTTTAAAATTATGAGCGGGTTAGACAGAATTGACGTGGATAAGCTTTTCCCATTGAGAGTAGGGAAGATTCAAACAAGGGGACATGACTTGAGAATTAAGGGACAGAAGTTTAGGGGGAACATTAGGGGGAACTTCTTTACTCAGAGTGGTAGCTGTGTGGAATGAGCTTCCAGTGGAAGTGGTGGAGGCAGGTTCGATTTTATCCTTTAAAAATAGATTGGATGGGTATATGGACGGGAAAGGAATGGAGGGTTATGGTCTGAGTGCAGGTAGATGGGACTAGGGGGAAGTAATACAAATTAAAAATTTAAAAATAAATAAATAAATAATGATTTTTTTTAAAAAGTTCGGCACGGACTTGAATGGCTGAGATGGCCTGTTTCCGTGCTGTAATGGTTATATGGTTATGGTTATAAGGCTTTGGTTTAATGTTCAGCTGAAAAAAAGGCACCTCTCTCAGTGCTGTTCATGAAATGCCAATGTTAGAAAGCAGAGAATTCTACATTCCATAAATGTAAAATTAATTAAGGGCAGATAGGGCAATAATTGTGACTTATTACACTCGTATAACTCTTTTGCATCTGACTCCAACAAGGCTTGATCATTTTCCTTTGACTGTGCAAATGCAGATCCGAGAAGTTGCTGCAGGTTTCACTGAGCAACGATGGAGGCTGATGATAATTCAACCACAAAAATCTGGTTTGCAAGACAAGCGACACATCAGAATACAGAATACATGATAATATTCACTAAAGAGTCAGAGGTTCAGGACAGCAATGAGCATACTGGGCTGTAAAAATATAATTGTGCATTCCTACCAAGTAAGAACTGAATCCATCATTAACGGACTCCATGGAGCGGCCTTCAGTTTTTGCGGTGAGACGGGGATAATCATACGTTTCACACGAAGAAGCTGATAATGCGGAAACATTAGTTAAAATTGCTTTTAATACGTCTACATATCATCATTGAAATGGGACTATATTAGTACTCAGCTGAAATGGTGTCTGTTTCATAAATAATACATTTCATGGCGAGTCTTCTGACCTTATGTTTTCCGAAGGCCCTTCACTTGCAGCAGTGCAACATTGGAAATTCACGTGCAATCAAAATCCTTTGTAGTGCCTGCCTAAATCATTTATGCTTGTTATTGGTGGGCACGAATAAAACAATCACCATATTCTAAATCATAAACTTAAATGCGAAACAGGATTTCTGACAGTCATAATTTTGTAAATTTGAAGGTTATTAATTATCAACACAATTTTTGTTTTTTTGCATTTCAGTCTTTTGAATTAGTTTGCTAGTAGTGAATTAAAATCAGTGCATTCATATTTAAAGCAGGAATTTTAAGGAGCTTTCCTTCAAATATAATTTTGTCCTTCCTGCTTTAAGTATGAACGTACTGATTTTAATTCACTACTAGCAAACTAATTTAAAAGACTGATATGCAAAAAAACAAAAGTTGTGTTGCTAATTGCCTTCAAATTTACAAAATCATGACTGAGAAATCCTGTTTCATATTTAAGTTTATGATTTAGAATATGGTGACAGCTTTATTCTTGCCCACCCAGTAACAAGCATAAATAACCTGTTCTTACCGTCTTTCTAGTGATTTTCCTCTCCCCCCCACTTCCCAGCATAATCTCTGCAGTGGCACCACCACCAACCATCACCACCAGCAGAGCATTCCAAGCACTCGCCACCCTATGTGTAAACAAGTTGCGGCTCATAGCCCCTTTAAACTTTGCCCCCCCCCCCCTCACCTTAAAGCTATGCCCTCTAGCATTTGATTTTTCCATCCTCAGAAAAAAGTTCAGACTGTTTACCCTATCTATGGATCACATAATTTTACAAAATCCTATCAGGTCTCCTGGCGTTCCAGAGAAATCAATCCAAGTCTGTCCAATCTCTCACTGTAGTCAATACCCTCTAATCCAGGCAACATTCTGATAAACCTCTTGTTGCCTCTCTCTTTCTCTCTCTGTGTTTGTGCATTGCTTTTTTTAAATTTCATGAATGTCCTTCCTCATAATTTTTTCTGACTACACATCTGGGACCAGGAGGGCATCACTTTGACCTCTTTAGAGGCTGCCATGTGTGTAATCCTCACCTAACCATCAAGACTGGCGTGAATAGCCAGGCAGAGATAACTCACGATAGACACAAAAAGCTGGAGTAACTCGGCGGGTCAGATAACTCGTGTTCATTTCTTACAATACTTTTGCTTGGTGATTTCCCAAACTCAGTGATTCAATTTTATACCTACCTTTTCTCATTTTATGTGTCTGCACATAATGAGCTTGAGTGCTCTTCATTACTGAAACGCATAGTTTGTTAGAACCCCAGGATCAGCTGGAGAAGAGGTGTCCAGACAGAAATGTCTGAGAGTGGGCTCAACTGGGGAGATCTCGAAAGTACTGCCAACAACCGAGGTGGAGGACATTTGTCAATGACCTATGCTCCCTAGAGGGAGCAAAGGGCTTAAGAAGAAGAAGAAGATGGTTTGTTAGAGTGGGATAATTTGCCGTCATTACTACATCAGCATCGACCTGATGTGGATTTTTTAGCTTTGTATTGTAATACTGTCAGCGTCATTTCCATTATCTGTTTTCAAATCGAAGACAGAAATGGTTGGAAACACTTGATTTGTTTCCACATTGTTGACTCTTGTACTCACTCCATAGAAATAAAAAGTCATAGAACTATGCTGCATGTAAACAGGCCCTTCAGCCCACCTTGACAATGCCAACTAAGTTGCCTAACTGAGCTAGTCCCACTTGCCTACACCCGGCCCATATCCTTCCATACATTTCTTTTGTATATGTTCCTGTACAAGAGTCTTTTAAATGTTGTAATTGTAACCAATTCCTGTAACTGTTTCATTGTATATTCACACCATCCTCTGTGTGGTAAACGTTGCTCCACAGGTCTCTTAAATCTTTCTCCTCACCATAATAAACCTATGGCCTCTAGCTTTAGATTGGCCTATCCTGTGAAAAAACACTGCAGCTATTCCCTTTATCTATCTTCAACTGTGCAGTGGCTCCAGGAATATCTTATTTCTAAATTAACTTTCTAGGATCTGAGATTTGCAGCTTTTTGTTTTGTTAAAAGACAAGTGAAAGCGGAATGATTAGGGTTGATCCAGCTAATGTAATCAAGAATAATGTTCAGAGAGATGGAATTTTGATCCAGACCCGAGTGTAGGGAGGTGATACACCTGAAGTCAGAAGTCGGAATTTGGAGTGCATATTATTTCAAAATACTTTACCTCTGTGAAGTCTGTTGCTATCCACTGCAGGAACAGTGTTTCTTCTGGGGATTGTTGCTGCTGACATTGTTTGTTTGCTTTTGGCATTTCGAGAATGCTGCTTGGGGCTATTTCTTTCTGGCTTCCAATCGACTTGTGCAGGCTTAGGTGGCCGTGGGGGAGGTGCAGAGGCCGAGTCACCAGAGCCTGTGGATAGTGTGTTGTGATTTTTGTCAAAGGTGAATGTCCTTGGAATATGGTAGATGGACAAAGGTGTGGATGGAACATCGTAAGAGTCGGTGGAAACTTCACTGAGCCGCCTGCAAAGGGTGCTGTTGGGAGTATTGAAGGTGTACACTGCTTCATCATCATTGTCTAACCCGGATGAGCCATATCTGACCACCTCATCAGACCCCAGACTCCTGGGCAAGTCATAAGCCATGGTGTCTCTTTGATTCATATGTTGTTTTGCTGGTTTTGGTAAACTATGAAAGCCGTGAATTTGTCCATTGATCCCGTTGACACAGTGCGAGTAACCCCGTGACGATTTTTGTACAGATGTCTCTCCATTCCTCTTTATGGACCCTGGCAAGGGCATAGACTGTGAAAAGCTGGCACTCCTGGACAATACAATCAGAGACAAACAACATTCAGTTCAATACTTCCTTCAGATCATCACTGCAATAATGCTTTCGTTCCCGTCTCGGAATTATGTTCTCCACCTCAGCATAAATATTGCATTCAGTGACTGAACAATATACAAATATTAAAATATAAAGGTGGCTGAAATGGAAAAGATGGGAAATAAACTTAAAATCAAAAGCAATCATAAATAACACACGCCACTGCTATTGTAAGACACTGACCAACTGAGGAAACAAGGCATAGGATTGATAAAATGTCATAACCTTCCAAGAAACTTTAAAACTTTAGTTAAAAGTCAATGGTCGAAAATGCATGGCGGCAAAGGTTCCAATATCCTTGCAGATTACTTATGAAGCAAGTACTGAGCTTCAATCTTATTTTATTAGAATCTTTACAACACTAAAACAGACGCTTTGGCCCACTATTTGTGTGGCACAGGGTTTCAGCCGATAGAGCTGCTGTCTCACAGTGCCAGAGACCTGGGTTTGATCCTGACTTTGGATGCTGTCCCGAGTACGTAGGGAGTGGATGATAAAGTGGGATAACATTGAACTGGTTTGAACGGGTGATCAATGGTAGGCATGGCCTGTTTCCACGCATTATCTCTAAAATAAGATGTCCATGCTGACCATCAAATACCCATCCCTGCTAATCTCACTAACCAGTGCTTGCTCCATAGCTCTCTGTGCCTTGCAATTCAAGTGCTCTCTAGACGAGTCTCTGATTCAACCACTCACTCAGAGAGTTCAAGATTCCAACCACCCTCCGAACACCTGCCTTTCATTTTGGGTGATCGAGACGATTAACGAGTCATTGACTTCAACAAACCTCCCTTGCATTATCTTAAACCTGTGTCCACTAGTTTTAAATATCTCTGCTATAGGGATGGAGAAGCTCTTGGGTACAGTTGATGTACATTTCATCAATAATAAAGGGAAATGAAGAAAAACAAATGCATAATCTTCTCTTACCTCCTTAATGAAGTTGGTGATCCCATTCAAATGGAAGATACCACACTACAGTCTCCAACCTTGGCTGGTGTTAACATACAGGCCCAGATATGAAGACTATCTGTTGCCTCAGGCAAGGACAAGCTGGAAATATGTGTGGACGCAGTGGTGATCCAATGTCAAAATACAAGTTTGACCTCCAGCACATTGAGTACTTATGCAACGTAATGTGCAGGCATGGAAATACATTGACCAGCAGGAAGGTAACGGCAAAAAATAATTTCAAATTTACAACATTTTCACCAGTGTAACTGTTCCAACAGTAAAGCAAATAGGCAGTGGATATTTCTTTGAGTGGCACTCAAAGCTGTTCATGTAATGGGAATTTAAATCTCATACTAATCAGTATTAATATTAAAAGTAAAAGCATATTATCAAAGCTTATCTCCATAATACACTCCGCTCTGAAGCCTTAATCTAATTCAGCTTGACTAATACCTGGAAATGGCAGGTTGTCTTATGAAGACTGGTCAGGTATCCACCAAAGATTAATGGAGTGAGAGTTATGGAACCGTATAAGATTCTGAAGGTTCTTGACAAATTGAATGTGGAGAAGATGTTTCCTCTTGTAGAACATCTAGAACTAGGTTCTCTTTTTAAAAATCCTAGCTTGCTCTTTTCTAAACCGAGGTAAGATTTTTTTCTTTCAGAATCAAAGGGAGGTTGAAGCAGAGTCATTAAAGACTTTTAAGTCAATGGTGGAAATATTCTTGATAAGCAAGCATGGGGTAGGGGATAGGTTTCCGTGGTAGGAACGTGGAGTTGAGGTTACAATCACATTAGCCATTATCTTACTGAATGGCAGGCCAGGCTTGAGTGACCACGTGACCTAGAACATGATACTGTACAGCACAGGAACAGATCCTTTGACCCAGAATGTCTGCGCTGAATATGATGCCAAGTTAAACTAATCTCCTCTGCCTGCACGTAATACACATGCCTCCTTTCCCTGCACATCCATGTGCCTGTACAAAAGACACTGAAATGGCACTGTCGTATCTGCCTCCACCACCGCCCGTAGCAATGTGTTCCGGGAATCCACCACTGTCTATGTAAAAATCTTGTCTACTCCTATTTGCAAGTTCATATGTTTATGTGTGTACTGTGTTAAGAGAAAGATATCTAAAGATACCCGATAGCATTAAGGAAAGTATAGAGGGCCTTTTTCCTGCTCTATCGTGAACTCTAAAACCACAATTGAGGTGACTGCCATGATTGTAATGGGAATAAAATTCATCTAACTGTCTCTTTTCTTGGTCTGCCTACTCGGGTACATTAAAAAAAAATACCATGACTAAAGAGCAAAAGAGTTCTCCAGGCAAATATTTATTCTTCAGCTAACACATCAAAACAGGTTAATTGATCATTCGTCTCATTTACTGAGTGTGCAAATTTGCTATCAAATTTGCTTACTTAACTGTAACGCTACACTTCAAAAGTAATTCACTGGCGGTTAAGTGCTTTCTGGGTGCTCCGAATGTATGAAATGCACCATGTACTGGAATTTCTTGCATCATGTCATGTCCTTCGCTGATTAGGTTTATGATATCCAAATGACTTTCCAGCAATTGTCATTAGCTTAGATATATGAAAAAATGATGCAAAAACTGCCAGGCGCAGCTATACATATTGACAGGACCATAGTGAAAGAAAATGACAGGGGTTAACTTTGGAGAAATAGAAAATAATACAAGGTAGGCAGTTAGAATTGAGAACGAAGATCAGATCACACTTGGGAGCACAGTGCATATTTCTAGATTGCCAGGGACATTTAAAACAGAATGAGAAGAAATCCTATACAAGGTGGTTTATAAAATCGAGGTTGCTTGAGCAAATTGAGGCTCCTTTTCCTGGAATTAAAAGCATGCTAAAAGGAAACCTGATATAAATCTTTAAGATCATCGCATGCACAAATGAGACACAGTTTTGCCATGGAGATAATAATACAAGATCTTCATTTACAGATTAAGAGCTCACTAGAATATTATTTACACCAGAATGTGCAAGAATATGGAATTGTCTTTAATTTAACATGATTAAAAGTGTGGATACTGGCTTGTTATTGTCATGTGTACTGAGATAAAGTGAAAAGCGTTGTTTTTTGTGCTTTCCAGGCAAATTAGACCACACGTGAGTGCAAATATATCATACCCAAGTAGAACAGGTTGTTCAATAAGAGAATGGAAACAGAGTGCAGAATATGGTGTTGCTGCTGCAGCGTAAGTGCATAAAGAAAGGGTAAGGGCCATAATGAGGTGGATCGGGAGATTATCCCATATCCCTCTGAACCTGTCCTTTCCATGAACCTGTCTAAACATTGCTTAAATGTTGAGATAGTACCTGGCTCAACTACTTCCTCCGGAAGCTCATTCCATACACCTACCACGCTTTGTGTAAAAAAGTTACCCCTCAGGTTCCTATTGAATCTTTCGCCTCCCACCTTAAACAATGTTGTCTAGTTCTCAATTCCCCTACTCTGTGCATTTACTCGAACTATTCCTCTCATGATCTTGTACACCTCTATAAGATCGCTCCCTCATTCTCCTATGCTCCAAGGAATAAAGTCCTTGCCTACTCAACCTTCCTATAGATCAGGCCCTCGTGTCCTGGCAACATCCTTGCAAATCTTCTCGGCACCCTTTCCAGGTTGATAACATATTTCCTATGACATGGTGATCAAAGCTGAACACAATACTCTAAATGTGGCCTCACTGTGTGTCTCTAACATGACATCCCAACTTCTATACTCAATATCCTTTCCATCTGGATTCCACTGTCATCTTGCAACACCCTCCATCCCTCCCACTCACTTTCACCCACTTCTCCGATGCCAGATGTTTGCTCTTCCCTGGAGCAAGGCTGCCCACTGTTAACCGATACTCTCCCTCTTCTGGGCTGTCGCTAATTTCTAATCAATGAAATGTTCACTACTTTAAGATGACATAAAAACCTGCATAGGATTTGAAAAAAAAGGATCCAGATTATCCCTGAAGAAGATTTTTTTCGCCCTTAGCATCCTTTGACAAATTTACTTAAATTCATCAAAGGATGCCAAGGGTGGGAAATGTCTGTATTGATAATTTCACCATCGTACAAAAATTCAATCCATTAAGTCAATCCACTAAATGCACATAGAACAGTACAGCACAGGAATGGGCCCTTAGGCCCACTACATATGTGCCATTATGTTAAATTAATCTCCTCTGTCTGCATTTGATCCATATCCCTCTATCCCCTGCATTTACATGTGCCTACCCAAGAACCTCTTAAACACCACTATTGTATCGGCTTCTAAAACCACCCCTGGCAGCACATTACAGACACACACCACTCTGTGTAAAAGAATTTACACAGCACATCTCCTTTAAACTTTATCCCTCTCACATTTGTCGAACATGCAGTTTGCTGATCAGGAATCAAAAGTGCTACTGTGGCGCCAAGGTTTGATTCACTTAAGACCTCATTCATCTCCTTCTCTGACTCCAGGTGCAGATTGCCACTTTGGTCCCATCCAGCAAACCACTTGACTGCTGGCTGAGTCTACCATGAAGCAAGACTTGAAACCCTGCGCAGAAGTGCATCGAGGAGCACAGTGGGGTTGTGAGAAAGGCCTGCCCCAAGAACTTCCTGTGTTAGCCTCTTACCATTTCAACCCTGCTGTCTAGTGCTTTTCAATATATCTGAATGTCTGGTAATTCAGAAACATCCAAATGTGATTGAAAATGAAATGAAAGATAAAACAAAAACAAAATTTCAAATAATATTTGGCTCACAATGTTTGTGCCGAACATGATGCCAAGTTAAAATGCTCTCTGCCTGTACATGATCCATATTCCCTTGCATTTCCATGTGCCTATCTAAAAACCTCTTAAACATCGTGATCATATCTGCCTCCACCACCACCCCTGGCAATGCGGTCCAGGCCCACACCACTCCCTGTGTAAAAAACTTGCTCCGTACATCTCCATTCAACTATCCCCCTCTCACCTTATAGCTGTGCCCACTAGTGTTGGATATTTCCACCCTGGGAAAATTGGTCTGACCCTCTACCCTATCTGTGCCTCTCATAATTTTATATACTTCTATCAAGCATCCCCTCAACCTCCGATGTTCCAGAGAAAACAATCCAAGTTTATCCAAGGTAGACAAAAGTGCTGGAGAAACTCAGCGGGTGCAGCAACATCTATGGAGCGAAGGAAATAGGCAACGTTTCGGGCTGAAACCCTTCTTCAGATGTGGGGGGGGGGGGGGGGGTGGGGAGAAGAAAGGAGAAAGGAAGAGGAGAAGCCAGAGGGCTGAGGGAGAGCTGAGAAGGGGAGGAGACAGCAAGGGCTACCGGAAATTGGAGAATTCAATGTTTATGCCGCTAGGGTGCAAACTGCCCAAGCGGAATATGAGGTGCTGCTCCTCCAATTTCCGGTGTTGCTCACTCTGGCCATGGAGAAGGCCCAGGACAGAAATGTCAGATTCAGAATGGGAGGGGGAGTTGAAGTGCTGAGCCACCGGGAGATCAGGTTGGTTAATGCGGACCGAGCGGAGGTGTTTGGCGAAACGATCGCCAAGCCTCCGCTTGGTCTCACCGATGTAGATCAGCTGACATCTAGAGCCGCAGGTGCAATGGATGAGGTTGGAGGAGATGCAGGTGAACCTCTGTCGCACCTGGAACGACTGATGGGTCCTTGAATGTAGTCGAGGGGGGAGGTAAAGCGACAAGTGTAGCATCTCTTGCGGTTGCAAGGGAAAGTGCCCGGGGAGGGGGTGGTGCGGGAGGGAAGGGAAGAATTGACCAGGGAGTTACGGAGGGAGCGGTCTTTGCAGAAAGCAGACAGGGGGGGAGATGGGAAGATGTGGCGAGTGGTGGGGTCATGTTGGAGGCGGCGAAAATGACGGAGGACTATTTGTTGTATGTGACGGCTAGTGGGGTGAAAGGTGAGGACTAGGGGGACTCTGCCCTTGTTACGAGTGGGGGGGATGGGGAGATAGAGCAGTGTTACAGGGTATTGAAGAGACCCTGGTGATAGCCTCATCTATAGTAGGGGAGGGGACCCCACGTTCCCTGAAGGACATTTCCGATGCCCTGGTGTGGAACACCTCATCCTGGGAGCAGATGCAGCGTAGATGGAGGAATTGGGAGTAGGGGATGGAGTCCTTACAGGAAGCAGGGTGGGAAGAAGTGTAGTCTAGATAGCCATGGGAGTCAGTGGGTTTATAGTGGATGTCGGTCAGAAGTCTATCACCTGCGATGGAGATAGTGAGGTCAAGAAATGGTAGGGAAGTGTCGGAAATGGTCCAGGTGTATTTGAGTGCTGGATGGAAGTTAGTGGTGAAGCGGATGAAGTCAGTCAGTTGTGTGTGGGTGCAAGAAGTAGCACCAATGCAATCATCGTTGTAGCGGAGGTAGAGGTCGGGGATGGGGCCCTGGTACGTCTTGAACAAGGATTGTTCGACGTACGCTACAAAGAGGCAGGCATAGCTGGGGCCTATGCGCGTGCCCATAGCTACGCCTTGTATTTGGAGGAAATGGGAGGAGTCAAACGAAAAGTTATTAAGGGTAAGGACCAGCTCCGCTAGGCGGAGGAGAGTATCTGTAGATGGGGATTGGTTGGTTCTCCAGTCGAGGAAGAACCGGAGGGCTTTGAGACCCTCCTGGTGGGGGATGGAGGTGTAAAGTGACTGACTAGAGAACGGAATGCCCAGAGACGACGGAGAGTGTCTGAGGTGTCTTGAACGTAGGTAGGGAGGGATTTAACCAGGGGGGATAGGATGGAGTCGAGGTATGTGGAAATAAGTTTGGTGGGGCACGAACAGGCAGAGACAATGGGTCTACCAGAACAGTCAGGTTTGTGGATTTTGGAGAGAAGGTAAAATCGGGCCGTGCGGGGCTGGGGAACGATGAGGTTGACGGCTTAGGGGGGCAGGGAGCTGGAGTGGATGAAGTCAGTGATGGTGCTAGAGATCGTGGCCTGGTGCTCGTCTGTGGGGTCATGGTCCAGGTGTAAGTAGGAGGAGGTGTCCGAGAGTTGGCACGTGGCCTTAGCTCTCCAACCTCTCCTTGGAGCTGAGACCCTATAATCCAGACTTTTAAATGAAAAGCACAATAGGAAAGACAAATTAAAAACATGTAGACCATCTTTTCCTTGCCTATTTTCCTTGTTGTCCTACAGCCCAATTGAAGTGAATGAGCTGCAGAATCTGGGCCAGGTTACACCAGTCACAGGATCCCAGAACAGATCCCTCAGTTTAAATGTTGAGGAATCTTGCCAAACCATTGGTTCAGCACTGCACTGCACGTGGAGTCCAGCAGTGAACTTGCTGCTAGAGCTTTGCCGGTTAATTTGCAAGTTCTGCATTGTACCGAACTCTGTAGCCACTGGCATTAGTGTTGTAAACGCCAGCAGCTCTGTGCAGAAATCTGAGACAATGTGACTTGTGTGGAATATACTTGCAGTGATGCCATCTCACCATTAGAGGCCACCAATAAACTATTGAAAGAAAACAACCCCTCCACTGGTAACTTTCTCAGTAGACCAAAATAAACCTTAACATTGATGCTTCCATCAAATAGCAGCTATTTGACTCTACACGAATGTTGACTTCCATCACATCTGAATCCATAAGCGTAGAGATAAGAATGGTCAAGCAGTATATGCAAAAACTGCATTTTGCTGACACTATTACTTACCTCCTCCACAAATTATTTTGTCAGACTCACTTCAACAAAAGACAGGGATGTACATAGACACAAAATGCTGGGGTAAGTCAGCGGGTCAGGCAGCATCTCTGGAGACAAGGAATAAAGTTTTGGGTCGAGACCCTTCTTCAGCGGAGTCTTTGGTGTACACCAGCATCTGCAGTTCCTTCCAACATAGGGATGCAAATCTTCTCATTAATCATTCTAAACATCCACTGTAAATTAATGTTGGTGAGCTCAGGCCCAAACCATTTATTCTAATTCAATGCGGTGCAAAACATGCTTGCTCTGCTTATTATCTATTCAGACACCAGGAAGTACTGAGAGCCATTTTGAATGCTTTTATATTGGATTGCTATTTAGTAGATCTAAATAGAGAGTTTGTTATTATTATTTTCTGTATTCAACCAATGATTCATACCTAGCATTTTCAATCTTCTTGCTCATACATTGATGGAGAAAGAGGTAGTCCTGTGGTGCGCTCGATGAAAGAACAGACTGAAGCTGGATTGGGTTTTCAAACGTGAACACTGATGGTTGACTGGTGTGTGAAGAGCTCTGGCTTCCATGTTCTCCAACGAGTCCTAAGTTAGCAATGGATGAACGAGAAGCGTGTGATCCAACTGCTGCATTCCTGGAATCATCTGTATGGAACAAAGATACATCATTTTATTACAGGATTTCTTTCCAACTCAAAACTAAAATTACACAAATTAGAAATTAATAGAAAAGTCCAAATCAGTATTGAAACAAATCTGTATTACAAAATGCCAATTAAACCTCAACTTATAGATCACTTGTTTAACAATAAGACGATACAATATACTTGGCATCTTTATCCATAATTTTTAGAAAGGTATAATTATCTTTGACAACAAATTCCAGTTGTAAACAAGGCCTTTTAGAAGCGGCAGCAGCATTCTCTAATCTGTGCAAATGATCAGTTTCCTGATCCAGATATATATCCATCTGTAGACTATAGGTGCAGTAAAATAATCAACTTTGGAGCTACCAGCCACAAAAGGTTGGACAAATAAGGCTGTAACATTTTCAGTCTATCAGATGTCAGTTTGCTCATTGCTATTCCTTTCCCAGCTTCATTGCCATAATCCAGGAGTAAATTGACACCACTGTGCACATTCCCTGCATACTAATCCTATTGTAGCCATGCAAGTATTTGAGTAAATAGTAAGTAGCACAAACAGTGCATCTGAGCAACAATAGATTTTTAGATTTTGTGTATGACATCATCCACTCTCTTCAGTGCTGGTGCACAGTGACTGCAATGTGTATCAGACGTTGACGTGTATCATATGTTGACCAGATAGTGAACCAGCTACTTGACCAGACTACTTCAACAGCAATTCACAAACCCATGACCTCCAAGAATGACAGAAAGCAGGTGCACTGCACCACCATCACGAACAGCTTCCCCTCCACGCTGCAAACCCTCCTGCCATAGAAGCACAATCATCATACCTTAATTTTCATTGGGTCCAAATCCCGGAACCATCTTCCAGAGATGCTGCCTGAGCTGATGAGTTACTCTAGCACTTTATATCTCTTTTTGCAAACTTGCATGTGCAGTTGCATGTGTCTACATTTTACTACTCCACTGCCAAATCATAAGATCATAACATCATAAGTGATAGAAGTAGAATTACGCCAATCGGCCCATCAAGTGTACTCCGCCATTCAATCATGGCTAATCTATCTCTCCCTTCTAACCCCATTCTCCTGCCTTCTCCCCATAACCCCTGACACCCGTACTAATCAAGAATCTATCTATTTCTGTCTTAAATATATTCACTGACTTGGCCACCACAGCCTTCTGTGGCAAAGAATTCCACAGATTCACCACCCTCTGACTAAAGAAATTCCTCCTGATCTCCTTCCTGAAAGAAAGTCCTTTAATTCTGAGGCTATGACCTCTAGACCTAGACTCTCCCACTACTGGAAACTACCTCTCCACTTCCACTCGATCCAAGCCTTTCACTATTCTGTACGTTTCAATGAGATCCCCCCTCATTCCTCTAAACACCAGCGAATATAGGCCCAGTGCCAACAAACGCTCATCATATGTTAACCTACTCATTCCTGGGGTCATTCTTGTATACCTTCTCTGGACCCTCTCCAAAACCAGCACATCCTTCCTCAGATATGGTGCCCAAAATTGCTCACAATACTCTAAATGCGGCCTTACCAGTGCCTTATAGAGCCTCAGCATTACATCCCTGTTTTTGAATACAAGCCCTCTCTAAATAAATGCTAGCATTGCGTTTGCTTTCTTTACTACTGATTCGACTTGCAGATTAACTTTTTGGGAATCCTGCACCAACACTCCCAAGTCCCTATGCACCTCTGATTTCTGGATTCTCTCCCCATTTGGAAAATAATCTACACCTTTATTCCTACTACCAAAATGCATGACTCCACACTCATTGCTACACTATATTCCGTCTGCTGCTTCGCTGACCACTTTCCCATCCTATCCAAGTTGTTCTGCAGAGTCCCTTCTTTCTCTACAACACCTGCCCCTCCACCTATTTACCTCAAGGTAATTTCCTCAAGGTATGACAATTAGCCTGAAGAAGGGTCCCAACCCGAAACACCACCTATCCATGTTCTCCAGAGATGCTGCATGATCCGGTGAGTTACTCCAGCACCTTGTGTCTCTTTTTGTAAAACAGCATCTGCAGTTCCTAGCATCTCCAAATTCATCTCTTCTTTATTCCCCAATAACTGTGGGAGAACCTTCATCAGATGATATGACGGCCATATCTCAAACATGCGTTTCAAAAAGAGGGAAAGAGCCCAACAAAAGATCAAATGGATCCAGAGTTTGTGCAGATTGGGCAAACTAAGCCTTTGGTGAGATGTAAATGAAAATAAAATTGAATTCAATAGACTGGGTGGAAGGAGCCTGTCATGATTACTGAATCCAGGAGATAACAGGGAGAAACAAAGCAATATTTTTTTTTAAATCATAAATACAAAAAATTGCATCAATGTATTGCTTAAGGTTGATTCAGAATGTTCTAATTTTGCAAAAAAATCCTTTAAATTGATACATGGAACAGACATGTCAAAGAGGTTGTCTTGCCATCCTTGAATACAACTTGATCAGTGTTTTTTTTAGCTGCATCTTTTGCGATAATTGAGGTTAGAGTTACTGAAGACTGCACATTAGTCACTGAATCTGAAATTCAATAAAAGCCTCCATTCCCCAGAGGAAGAGTGAGTCATCAATGTTTAAAACAACCATGTATTGATTTCCCTAAAGAAGTTACCACGTCACTGTCCTTTCTGACCCAGACAGCTGAAAGCATTCATTCAAGACAACAGAAACCTATTTATTACATTTAGCTGCTGCGTGAAGTGCTCACTAACTACAAACAAAAATGAAAAAGAAATGTGGAAAATCCCAGGCATTACCATGTTTCTTAGATTTAACCAGTCGCGATTATCTGGGATTTGATTTGAATAACCAGTTAAACACATGCATATCAGCAATGTATTATCTTAATAACCAGGACTGTATGCCATGTGCTGCAACTACCATAATTAAAATGCACAGTTTGTAGAGATGTTCATTCATCAGAAATATTTTCAGAGTTCTGGGCTTCAGATCCCAATTTATATTTGGTAGTTATTTCTCCTCTACATAAATCAAATAATGCTCATCTTCAACAATAAAGCTCCAATGTGCTTTCTAATTGCCGACACTATTGTTTCCCAGTCACTGGGAAAGAAGTGAATTATACTGACGAATGATATGTGAATGATACAGTCTCACTCTGTACAAGTGTAATATTGTTTTCAAATATATGACCCCTTGTGACCAATTTTGATTTAGGCATGAAACACTTTGAATGGCTGTGCAAGCCCCCATCTATATATTAGAAGGTTTCAGTTTTAGTTAAGTTTAGTTTAGAGATGCAGCATGTAAACAGGCCCTTTGATTCTCTGTTGTTCCACATTCACATCCACTCCCTACACACTATGGGGCATTTTTTCTGAGAGACCAATTAACCTACAATTAAACCGAAACAACTTTGGGATGTGGGAAGAAACCAGAGCACTAGAGGAAACCCACGCAGTGAAGGGGAGAATGTGCAAACCCCACAGAGACAGCACCCGAGGTCAGGATCGAACCCGGGTCTCTGGCATCGTGCGGCAGCAACTCTACCACTGCACCACTTGGAGAAATATCGAATCATACACTGCTAATTATTGTACAAACATCAAGCGATATACATCAATTGTTATCACCATAGAAAGAATTTTATCAGGATGCATCACAGCATGGTTTGGAAACAGCTCCATCCAAGACCGCAAGAAATTGCAGTGAATCGTGGATGCAGCCCAGACCATCACACAAACCAACCTCCCTTCTATTGACTCAATTTATACCTTATGCTGCCTTGGCACCCTGGTCACTCCCTCTTCTCCCCTCTCCCATCAGGCAAAAGGTATAGAAATGTGAAAACGCACACCTCCAGATTCAGGGACAGTTTCTTCCCAACTGTTATCAGACAACTGAATCTATACTATCACAACAACGATAAAAATGTGGATTTCTAATATGTCCGAACTGTTACACCTAGAAGATATGAGATTCCTCTTAGCAGGTAAATCAGACCATTTCAAAAAGATTTGGTCTCCATTTATCGACTTATTACAAACATAGGGTGCAACAAAATGTTGAAAATAAATGGTTTCAGGACCTGGTGAGGGGTGAGTAAAGATATGGAGTAGGTACATCCCTTTTATCTTGCCTGATCTTATTTTACTTTTTTTTCTTCTTTCTTTTTCTTTTGTTTTTTGTTTAACTCTTTCTTGTGGTTTAGGTCCCTACGGGTTTCCCTGGACCACTCTTTCACTCACTCACTATCTCTCCTATCTCTCTCTATATTTTTTCTTATTAAAGTTTAAAATAAGAAGTGGTACAAGAAATGTATAATTTTATGTTTGTTTGAGATCACTGCATTGTACAATACTTCTAATAAAAAAAATTAAAAACAATTAAAAAAAACAATTTAAAAAAAATACTATCACAACTCAAAACAGTGCTGAACTACTATTTACCTCTTTGGTGACCCTCGGACTATCCTTGATTGAACGTTATTCCCTTATCATGTATCTATACACTGTAAATGGCTCAATTATAATCATGCATTGTCTTTCTGCTGACTAGGTAGCACACAACAAAAGCTTTTCACTGTACCTAGGTACACGTGACAATAATAAACTAAACTATGGACTTTTTTCTGGAATTGTAATGCTACAGTGCTGTGCAACTATATTCTGCATTCTAGTATTTTTTCTCTTCACTCTATCTGTTCTACTTGTGCTTGGCTTGATTGTATTCATGTATAATGTTATCTGATTTGATTGAAGAACTGGCAAACAAAAGCTATTCACTGTACCTTGGTACACCTGACAATAATAACAAACCTAACCTAACCCACATTAATCTGAGTGTTGGGTAAATTATTGAATCAACTTGACCGACAGAAAGAGCCTTCATTTAGAAAGGCATAGCTTCATCAAGCCGTCAGCATTTGAAAATATGATTGATTGTGTTTTAGGAGCTACCAAGAGGACCAATGAGGGTAAAATGTTTTATGTTGCCTACACAGATTTCAGCAACGTTTTTGACAAGAATCAGCAAGCTAGTCAAAAAGTCGGAACTTGCCTCCTAAATTGCCTCAGTGGTAGGAAACAGAGGGTAATTATTGGAAGAAGGGTCTTGACCCCAAATATCACCCATTCATCCAGATGCTGCCTGTCCCACCAAATTACTCCAGCATTTTGTGTCTATCTTTGGTAATTATTGATAGGTGTTTTTGTCACTGTGAAGGTTCCACAGGACTCAAAGGACAAGGACAAGGACAAGGACAAAGGACATTTATTGTCACATACACCAATTGGTGCAGTGACGGCCCGACGGCTCGAACGGAAGAACACTCTCAGCAGCCCGGAGCCTCCGAATCGGCCACTTCCTACCGGAGACCGCGGCTTCCGAAGTCCACAGGCCGAGCTTGGCGGAGATTCAATGCTGCCGACCTCGGCGAGAAATCCCAGGCTCCGTGATGTCAAAGTCAGGGCCGCCAGCGGCTGGAAAGTCACCGCCGCCAGTGGCTGGAAGCTTCCGCCGCCCGTGGCTGGAGGCTCCGCAGACCACAGCTCCACGGTGTTCAAAGTCGGCAGTCCCAGCACTCCGGAGCTCCAACACAGCGATTCCCAGTAAGGCATCGCTCGCTCTGCGATGGAATCCAGTGCTGCGCTGCTGATGAAGCTGAAGCTCTGGCCGGTCTCTGGCAAGAAAGGCCACGGCAATCCAGATGGTAGGCCTTGAGGAGGGGGCGAAGATGCGGCTCAGAGGAAAGTCGCATCCTCGACCAGGAAGTGGCTAAGAAAAACAGTTTCCCCCTCCACCCACATAAAAAAGACTAAAAGACCTCCAAAAACAAACTTTAAAACAAACTAAAAATAACAAAAAGAATGAAAGGGCAGAGAGCTGCAGGCGAGGCAGCCACACTCGATGGTGCCACCACTCGACTCAGTTCTAGGTACCCTGATTTTTATTACTAAAGATTGAAACATAACATATCGGGATAAGATAAAGAAGTTGGTACATGATATGAAATTAGCCAAATATTTGACAGTGAAGAGAATGTTTTTTTTTTTAATTTCAGGGGGATATCTCACCTCACACATTTCTATTCAACTGACTGGACTGCCAAAAATGTAGAGTATATGTGGTCTGGTCAGTTGAATGGAAAAGAGTGGTGAGATTTAATTTTTAAAAATTGAGCGTTTGAGAAATAGCAACTAGGCAAGGGAATAATACTGTGAATACTGAGTAGTATGGAGTGTCCTTAAAGAGCCTACAGGTTGAAAAGATGTATAAAAAAGCTATATAAAAGCTTTTATTTTTTAGTATACTTTCTAGAATTTTCAACGGAATAGATGATGCTGACAGAAGAATGAACTGAGGCTTATAAAACTATGATGGACACTGATGGAATAAGTATGAAAAATCTATTTCTGCTACTTTAGGGAACAAAAATCAAGAGGCAAAGATTTAAAGTAATTGGTAGATAAATTTGAGATGCGATAGCCAATAAACAATAGGTGCAGGAGTAGGCCATACGGCCTTCAAGCCAACACCGCCATTTAATGTGATCATGGCTGATCATCCACAATGTGTACCCCGTTCCTGCCTTCTCCACATATCACCTGACTCCGCTATCTTCCAGAGCCCTATCTAGATCTCTCTTGAAAGTTTCCAGAGAACCGGCCTCCACTGCCTTCTGAGGCAGAGAATTCCACAGACTCACAACTCTCTGTGTGAAAATGTGTTTCCTCATCTCTGTTCTAAATGTCTAACCCCTTATTCTTAAACTGTGGCACCTGGTTCTGGACTCCCCCAGCATTGGGAACATGTTTCCTGCCTCTAGCGTGTCCAAACACTTAATAATTTTATATGTTTCAATAAGATCCCCTCTCATCCATCTAAATTCCAGAGTATACAAGCCCAGCTGCTCCATTCTCTCAGCATATGACAGTCCCGCCATCCCGGGAATTAACCTTGTGAACCTATGCTGCACTCCCACAATAGCAAGAATGTCTTTCCTCAAATTTGGAGACCAAAACTGCACACAATACTCCAGGTGTGGTCTCACTACGGCCCTGTACAACTGCAGAAGGACCTCTTTGCTCCTATACTGCTCTTTGTGGATTACAGCTCAGCTTTCAATACTATCATTCCGGACATTCTCATCGACAAACTGGTCACTCTCGGCCTCCCCACTCTCACATGTGCCTGGATAAAGGACTTCCTCACCAACCGGCCCCAGACTGTGAGACTCGGCCCCCACCTCTCCTCCACTCGCATGTTGAGTACCGGCTCCCCACAGGGCTGTGTGCTAAGCCCCCTCCTATACTGTCTCTACTCCCACGACTAGTCCGGCCCACAACAGCAACCGCATAGTCAAGTTTGCTGACGACACTACAGTAGTCGGACTCATCTCAAGGGGAGACGAGGCAGCCTATAGAGAGGAAGTCCTGAAGTTGACAGCCTGGTGCTCAGAAAACAACTTGGCTCTGAACACCAAGAAAACAAAAGAGCTCATTGTCAACTTCAGGAGGCACAGCACCGACTTAGCCCCCCTATATATCAACGGCGAGTGTGTGGAGAGGGTCTACACCTTCCGGTTTCTCGGCGTCCTCATCTCCGCTGACATCTCCTGGACAGACAACATCACAGCGGTCATCAAGAAGGCTCAGCAGCGGCTGCACTTCCCGAGGGTCCTCAGGAAGTACAACCTGGACTCCAACCTGCTGCTGACCTTCTACCGCTCGTCCATTGAGAGCCTGCTGACATACTGCATTACAGCATGGTACGGCAGCTGCACCATGGCAGACAGGGAGAGGCTTCAGAGGGTAGTTAGGGCAGCACAGAAGATCATTGGCTGCCCTCTCCCCTCCCTGATGGACATTTACACCTCCCGCTGCCTCAGCAGGGCGAAGAACATCATCAAGGACAGCTCCCATCCTGCGTTTGGCCTGTTCTACCTGCTGCCCTCAGGGAGGCGCTATAGGTGCATCAGAACAAGGACAAATAGACTCAAGAACAGTTGCTTTCCAAAAGCCATAACCTCTCTGAACTCACACATGCACTGACTTCACAGCTTAACCCCCGGACTTCCATCTATCCACCTACTGTAATTTGTACTGTAACTGTAATTTTTAATATGTGCAATAACCCATACTGTATATAGGAATCCTATTTATTCACTCTATTTACCCATTGTCTTTTTATAGATATGTATATAGCGCCGCAGAACTGTGCACCTTATCCCCCCTTTTTGTTGTTGTTGTTGTTGTTGTTTTTTGAACTAATTACATGTCTGCACTGAGTACGAGCTGCTTTTAATCTCATTGTACATGTGTATAGTGACAATAAAATGGCATTCATTCATACTCACCTCCTCTCGTTATAAAGGCCAACATGCCATTCGCTTTCTTCACTGCTGCTGTACCTGCATGCTTACTTTCAGTGACTGATGAACAATGACCCCCAGATCCCTTTGTACTTCCCCTTTTCCCAACTTGACACCATTTAGATAATAATCTGCCTTCCTGTTTTTGCTACCAAAGTGGATAACCTCACATTTATCCACATTAAACTGCATCTGCCATGCATCTGCCCACTCACCCAACCTGTCCAAGTCACCCTGCATTCTCATAGCATCCTCCTCACAGTTCACACTGTCACCCAGCTTTGTGTCATCTGCAAATGTATTAATGTTACTTTTAATCCCTTCATCCAAATCATTAATATATATTGTAAATAGCTGCGGTCCCAGCACCGAGCCTTGTGGTACTCCACTAGTCACTGCCTGCCATTCTGAAAGGGACCGTTAATCCCTACTTTTTGTTTCCTGTCTGCCAACCAATTTTCTATCCATGTCAGCACTCTACCCCCAATACCATATGCCCTAATTTTGCCCACTAATCTCCGATGAGGAAAAAAAATGAACGAGCAGATTGAAGAGGTCTATAACTCATGGGTTGAAAGGATGGTAGAGGCAGTAGCCCTCATCACATTTAAACGATATGTGTTCTGTGTTCAATGATCCACAGAAAGACCCCATGCCCACAGCAAAGAAGGGAAGAGTTTGGGTAGCTTCTTTTCGACAGATACGAGGAGCTGATTGGCCTCCTGTGTTGCAAATATTCAATAGTTCTTTCAACTTTATGACACATTTACTGTGGGATATCAATATAAAGATAATCCTCATTATTCTACCACCCAACAACTGCCAAAAAATCATGGGCAATATTTGTTTATATGTCAATTTGCAATGGTAAGGGAAACATATCCAATGGTAGTTAGATACAAAACATAGTATGCAGCAACTATGATTATTTTTATTACCATTGCATCTCATTGCAATTATTATTTTAAAAGGTTTAACATAATTTGTACATGGACCTTAATAATTTGATTCTCAATTAATTTAAACTTTTGTTCCATAAACATCTATAATTATATAAAGACATATAATAAACATTTTAAATTGAATTCAATAACTTCATTGCATGTGCAGTTCTAATCCCTGCTTTTTACATGAATGTCTTAATTTTAATTAACATTTCTCATTATGTGCCTTTCCCCAAAGACATTAGCAGAACAATACAATCTCCAGTTCATCGCATAATGCTTCCTCAGGATTCATATAATTATATTCACCAACTATATTAGCCTAGGTTTTCTGACTGGGATTCCCCAATCTGCAAATGTAAATTGGATAACTCCCATCAGAAAAATAGCCAGAAACCAATATAAAAAAATCTGCCCACTTTATGTCACAGCCAATTTTCGAAAGACAAGGAGAACATTCACTGGAAGAGTTTGCTTTTAAACAGATTGGTTCAAATATAAATTTGATAGTTGGGACTTTCTACATTGCATCTCCTGATGTTCTGGTAAAAGTAAACTTATTTATAAATCATGCCCTTATGAACCTGCGGCTTGATGAGGTTGGTATGTGTAACTTCATGAAGACATTAGATCGTTTTTACTCATTACTTAACCATTTTTTTCCATTTTTCCTTTCCAGCTGGCACATGGCTTCTGAACACTTATAAATTGTTATTTTTTTTCTCTTGCCCTCCCTATTACTGCAATTAATTTCCTAAATTAATTAATTCTCTTGCTCTTGCTTATTTGGAAATGGATGGACAATTTAAAAATACCAGCTCAAAGAAGCTGTAAAACCAATGCCCCGCACCAAATTTGCTGATACATGTGGATGGAGGCGAGCAGCTTTCCTATGGCAGCGAGATGGTATGTGTGAGGATCAAGAGCCAACATATGCTGGTTGACCACATCCACCAAGGCACCACTGGACATCCTTATGACTCCACTGGAAAGTGGACATCCCGGGTTCATCAGAGAACAAAATAATGCAAGATGTCTTAAATGTAATTTGACAATATGGGCCCACATTTATCACACGTGTAAACACTGCTCTAACTTCTAGACCTCAGAATATTGTGATCCAAGACATGATAGAGCAAGCACTGCTCTATCTATTACACATTTCTGTCCCACTCATGGGAAATTAGCACACTTTGATAAGGGACAATAACTGGAGTGACACTTCAAATAATGTCTTGATGGTGAAATCACACAATGAATGTTTGTGGGAAGTAGAGTCACAGAGTGAGACAGCATGGAAACAGGCCAATGTCCCAGCCTGTCCACACCCGACCAACATGTCCCATCTACACTAGTCCCACCTGCCTGTGTTTTGCCCATATCCCTGACTCTTACAGTGCCCGCCATAATGTTTGTGACCCATCATTTATTTATTTGCCTCTGTACTCCACAATTTGAGATTTGTAATAAAAAAAATCACATGTGGTTAAAGTGCACATTGTCACTTTAAGGCCATTTTATGGCCATTAAGGTTAAAGGCCATTTTTATACATTTTGGTTTCACCATGTAAAAATTACAGTGGTGTTTATACAGTCCCCCCATTTCAGGGCACCATAATGTTTGGGACAGAGCAATGTCATGTAAATGAAAGTAGTCATGTTTAGTATTTTGTTGCATATCTTTTGCATGCAATGACTGTTTGAAGTCTGCGATTCATGGACATCACCAGTTGCTGGGTGTCTTCTCTGGTGATGCTCTGCCAGGCCTGTATTGCAGCCATCTTTAGCTTATGGTTGTTTTGGGGGCTAGTCCCCTTCAGTTTTCTCTTCAGCATATAAAAGGCATGCTCAATTGCTTCAGATTGACAGTCACTCAAGAATTTACTATTTTTTAGCTTTAAAAAACTCCTTTGTTGCTTTAGCAGTATGTTTGGGATCATTGTCTTACTGTAGAATGAACCGCCGGCCAATGAGTTTTGAGGCATTTGTTTGAATTTGAGCAGATAGGATGTGTCTGTACACTTCAGAATTCATTATGCTACTATCATCAGCAGTTGTATCATCAATGAAGATAAGTGAGCCAGTACCTTCAGCAGCCATACATGCCCAGGCCATAACACCCCCACTACCGTGTTTCACAGATGAGATGGTATGCTTTGGATCTTGGGCAGTTCCTTCTCTCCTCCATACTTTGCTCTTGCCATATCTCTGATATGTTAATCTTCGTCTCATCTGCCCACAAGACCCTTTTCCAGAACTGTGGTTGCTCTTTTAAGTACTTCTTTGCAAACTGTAACCTGGCCATCCTATTTTTGCAGCTAACCAGTGGTTTGCATCTTGCAGTGTAGCCTCTGTATTTCTGTCATGAAGTCTTCAGCAGACAGTGGTCATTGACAAATCCACACCTGACGAGTGTTTCTGATCTGTCAGACAGGTGTTTGGGGATTTTTCTTTATTATAGAGAGAATTCTTCTGTCATCAGCTGTGGAGGTCTTCCTTGGCCTGCCAGTCCCTTTGAGATTAGTAAGCTTACCAGTGCTCTCTTTCTTCTTAATGATGTATCAAACCGTTGATTTTGATAATCCTGTTTGGCTGATGTCTCTAACAGTTTTATTCTTGTTTCTCAATCTCATAATGGCTATTTTGACTTTCATTGGCACAGCTTTGGTCCTCGTGTTGATAAACAGCAATAACAGTTTCCAAAGGTGATGGAAAGACTGGAGGAAAGACCAGGTGCTGAGAGCTCTCCTATACCTGCATTAAGGAGGCAATTAAACACACCTGAGAAATTACAAAAGCCCGTGAAGCCATGTGTGCCAAACATTATGGTGCCTTGAAATGGGGGGGACTATGTATAAACACTGCTGTAATTTCTACATGGTGAAACCAAAATGTATAAAAATGGTCTTTAATAAAATTTGACAATGTGCACTTTAACCACATATGATTTTTTCTATTACAAATCTCAAATTGTTCAGTACAGAGGCAAATAAATAAATGATGGGTCTTTGTCCCAAACATTATGGAGGGCACTATATATGCACAGTGGCGCAGCGGATGGTGCAGAGTTGCTGCCTTACAGCCCTTGCAGCGCTGGAGACTGGGGTTAATCCCGACTATGGGTGCTGTCTGTACGGAGTTTGTACATTCTCCCCATGACCATGTTTGTTTTCTCTGA
Source organism: Malacoraja senta (assembly GCA_038087875.1). Lineage (NCBI taxonomy): Eukaryota > Metazoa > Chordata > Chondrichthyes > Rajiformes > Rajidae > Malacoraja > Malacoraja senta. Next base: position 220,454 of record CM076000.1, on the reverse strand, counting down.
TTTCTTCGTCCTCCCACACTCCAAAGACGTACAGGTATGTAGGTAAATTGGCTTGGTGTATGTGTAAAATTGTCCCTACTGTGTGTAGGATAGTGCTAATGTGCAGGGAGCTATGGACCTGAAACTCAATATCCCTCAGGACATTAAGGCTCTTAAGCACCTTGCCATCAACCATGTACCTTTTGGAAGGTGTATTGCGGGTACACTATTACCATTGGTTCTTCTTTTTCTCTACCTTTCAATCAGATGAGATTTTCATTCTGTGCAGTAAAAATGGGTGCCTGACTTTCTTTCAGCAAAAAAAAACGGAATACTAATTCATGCCTAATGGAAAGTTGGAATGAGTAATACTCTTCTACTCCCCTGCTGTACTGCTGCCAGTTTATGGAAACAAGTGCCTCAACATCTACTTCTCTTTTCCAAGTATCTGAATGATATGATCTGAGATTCAACTTCCATGATCTCCGCTTCTGGTTAAGTGATCCCAAGCTTTGTTCATCAGTCAGCAAACCTTTGAGGAAATGCTTTATGTTCAATATCTAGCTGAACCATGCTTAAAAATTCAATGTACACTTAGTTGTTTTCATTGGTAAGATTTTGTGCAGTCTGATTTTGTGCAGTCTGATTTTGCCAGACTGAAGAAGGGAGCGTCACCTATTCTTTTCCTCCAGAGATGCTGCCTGACCCACTTAGTTACTCCAATATTTTGTGTCTATCTTTGGTGTAAACCAGTATCTGCAGTTCCTTCCTACTCAAGATTTTGTGCGTCAGGTTATACATTGTTATGTTTAACCCATATATCTAATTTGTGAGATAATTTTGTGAATGACTGTTTGGGTCAGAAGCAAATGCTCCAGCTAATATTAATACAGGGGAAGCAATGACCCGACTATGGGAAAGGGATCCCACCTCACAGAATACATACAATATGGTTTTATTTCATTATTCCCAAGATACAAATTTGCTTCTTACATTATGTTTAATTTTAAAGTGGCATGAGCTTTTACTTACCTTCATTTGGATAATATAGATTTTCAAATAATGTATTTTAATAATATCAAATAGTTTTTTTCTAATGTCCACCAATTCTCAGCGTTTATAATTAAAGTGAAATGAAACCATTATGACACTTGTCTCCTGACTTTTCGAAAATGAAACAAGTTCAAATGAAATGTCACAAGTGGAATGAGGAAGGAAATCTTAGTTGAATAATAGTGCAACAGGTTAGATCAAAATAGCAATTTGGAGAATTGGTGAAATGTGGGCTCAAAGATTTACTCCAGTCAGATCCATGGAGATTTGTGCTTCATTTTAGTTAAATGTAAATATCACAGAAATGCATTTTCAGGGTATTACTAGATCAAAACATTATACATTGTGTATGCAAGCAAATAATTTCACTGTGCCTAGTCACGTGTGACAATAAAGTATTCCTATTCCTAAACTAATAAATATAAACTCTTTTATTAAGCAGAACGCAAAAAAACCCTGCAGATACTGGCAATCTGAAATTAAACTGAAAAATACTGGAAATACTCAACATGTTTCAGAAAGGACTGCAGATGCTGGAAAAATCGAAGGTAGACAAAAATGCTGGAGAAACTCAGCGGGTGAGACAGCATCTATGGAGCAAATTAGCTGCAAATTCTTGATGTATTTAGCAGGTCTTGGGGAAGGTGGTGGAATGTGGTGGCGTGTGGGGGACGGGGGGGGGGGGGGGGGGGGGGACGGGGGGGAGGATAGGCTTGGTTTTTTAAGTTGATTCCTTTTGCTCAGATTTCCAGCATCTGCAGTATTTTACCTTTCGAATCCTTGGCACATTCTGATGTGATCAACCTGAAATGTCAACCCAGTTTTCTCTCTCAAATGCTGCAATCATTGTGGTTTCCCAGCATTTATTTCAGGTTTCCAGCTGGCTCTATAATCTCACTGCTTCAGCAAAGAGTCATAGAGTGATAAAGCGCGGAAACCGGCCCTTTGGCCCAACTTGCTCACACCGGCCAACATGTCTCAGCTACACTAGTCCCACCGGCCCACATTTGGTCTATATCCCTCCAAACCATGTCCTATCCATATACCTGTCTGTTTCTTAAATATTGGGATAGGCCCTGCCTCAATTAACTCATCTGGCCCCTTGTTTCCGACACCCACCACCCTTTGTGTGAAAAAGTTATCCCTCAGATTCCTATTAAATCTTTTCCCCTTCACCTTAAACCTATGTCCTCTGGTCCTCGATTCACCTACTCTGGGCAAGACTCTGCGAATCTACCCGACCTATTCCTTTCTTGATTTTATAAACCTCTATATGATCACCCCTCATCCTCCAAGGAATTGAGTCCCAGCCTACTCAACCTCCCCTTTTGCTCAGACCCTCTAGACGTGACAACATCCTCGTAAAATGTCTCTGTATCCTTTCCAGCTTGACAACATCTTTCCTACAACATGATGCCCAGAACTGTACACAATACTCTAAATGCGGCGTCACCAACGTCTTATACAATTCCAATATGACCTCTCAACTCCTCCACTCAATACTCTGACTGATGAAGGCCAATATGCCAAAAGCTGTTTTGACTGCCCTATCTACCTGCGGCTCCACCTTCAAGGAACCATCTGCTTCCTTCCATGAAGCCAATTTTCTATCCATTCAGCCATCTCTCCTTGGATCCCATGAGATCTAAACTTCTAGAGAAGCCTATCATGTGGAACCTTGTCGAATGTTTTGCTGGTCCATGTGCACAACATCTACAGCTCTGCCCTCGTCAACCTTTTTGGTCACGTCTTCAAAAAACTCTCAATCAGATTTGTGAGACACGACCTCCCACATACAATGCTGACTATTCCTCATCAGCCCTTGTCCATCTAAATGCAGGTATATCCTATCCCTCAGAATACTCTCTAGTAACTTTCCAACTACAGATGTTAAGCTCACTGGCCAAAGTTTTGAAGAGATGTGCTCAAGAGAGAGTGGTCAGGGTCAGTGTAGAAAATTGGCACGAGTAATGACAGTCCTTTGAACTTGACTTGAAAATGTTAAGATGTTTGTTGTGATGCAAATGTATGCAACACAGAAAAGAGCATTAGTATTTAAAATACAAACATTGCATTTTGATCAGAAATATAATCTTTAATGGATTGAATAGCTATGTTAAATCCATGCTCGTAATGTCCAAGTTTGTACCTTAAGATATTTGATTATAATTAATTGCCTTATCCATACTTAACAAACAGCGACAGCTGGTTTAAATCTTTGTATGTACTGCATTCACCACTAAATTATTTTACACTGTTCAAGCAAAATGAGCATCGCAATTGTTAAAAGCTTTATTACAGACTCTAACAGTGGAGCAGAAGCTGACATATGAGATCAACCAGCAGCATGGATATCCCCACAGCACCCTGAGAGGCACTGAAAATGCAGAGAGTGGGAGGTGGCAGGCAAAATAAACCAATTCTATCAAATCCTGCAGCATTAAATGTCTCAGTTCTTTCAACAAAAAATCAATTTTTCAAAGGACAAACCAAATGAAAGTCATGCGATGAGTGTATATATTAACACTGAAGCTCATCTTTGACATTGGACAGACTCACTGTAACTCTCAAAACGCTGTTTACTCCTGACTGATGGTGGCATTTTAACAAGAGATACATAGTTATTTGTGTAAATATTAAAAAATTAGCAATCCATAGAATCACACAGCATGGCAACATTGCCTTCAGCCCAACTTGCCCACACCGACCAACACGTCCCATCTACACTATGCATTTGGCCCATATCCTCTAAACCTGTCCTATCCATGACCTGTTTAATTGTTTCTTAAACATTGTGATAGCCCCTGCCTCAACTACCTCCTCCGGCAGCTCATTCCATACACTCACCACCCTTTGAGTGAAAAAGTTACCCCTCAGATTCCTATTAAATCTTTTCCCCTTTATCTTAAACCAATGTCCTCTGGTTCTCAATCCCCTTCTCTGGGCAAGAGACTGTACTTCTACACGATCTATTCCTCTCATGATTTTATACACCTTTTGTATTTCTTTTGTATTCCTTTTGTAGAATATTCTCCATTTGTATAAAGTCCATAAGCTACTTTCCTAAAGATTATTTCATTAAATTAAAATTCATTTAAATTATTTCATTATTAGGCATGAAACCAGCATTTAGAGCCGTCATTCATAAGAGCAAGCTAATTCTCACCAAGCTATAGAAATAATCTGATGCAGTGCTCCAAATTGCAGTTCAGTCATATAACATAGGTCATAGGTTTAAGGTGAGGGGGGAAAGATTTGAGGGGGGGGGGGGTGGAGGACTAACTTTTTCACACAATGGATGGTAGGTGTATGGAACGAGATGACAGAGGAGGTAGTTGAGGCAGGTCCTATTGAAATGTTTAAGAAACATTTAGACAGGTACATGGATACAACAGGATTAGAGTGATATGGGCCAAATGCAGGCAGGTGGGACGAGTGTAAATGGGATATGTTGGCCGGTGAGGGCAAGTTGGGGTGAAGGGCCTGTTTACACGCTGTATGACTATAATGCTGGATGTAGGTTGAAATCCTCTCCATTGTATTTGATACTGTGGAATATGATGGAAACATAGTGCCAAGTGTACAGGACATTCATTCACCGCAGTCACAGTTAACTGACCACCACCATCTAAATCAAGAGTTGGTTGGAAAAAATAGCATCATAAAATATTTGTAACAGAGCCAACACAAATTTTAGCAAACGCACAGACTTCTTTAGTTCCCTGGTCTCACTTGTGGAATGTGTCACTTCCCAGAATCTCCCAACCTCATGATTACCCTTCTCAATAGCCAAGTTATGGTTTGTTTTGAATTACTTCACAAGTTTACTTTTACTGGTGCACAACTTGGCAGCATTGCGATTATTTAAAAAAAAATTGCATTGCTCTACTTGAGGCAAAAATTGTTTGTTGGTTAAATCTTTCCCAGCGCTTTGTTAAACGTCCAAGTCTGTGATCAGCCTGAGGAATTTTCACCACATTGAATACGATTGGGAATTATTTATGTAAACCACAGTTGTGTTAATCAATGTTTAGATACAACTTAATAACATGGAATTAAAATTATAAAAACAATTTTATTTTTACATAAGCAAACCAATTTGAAAATGGCATGGAAAAACCCGAATGCAAATGCAAAACCCTGCTGCTGGGAATTTGAACTAGAACCATTATGTGGGCAAGATAATATCTGTGGAGGTTACTGGGCTGCTTTTATTCCCATAGATGCACCCTGAACTGCTATTTTCAATGAATGGAGTTCACTTCATCAACCCAGTGTTTCTGCCCTAGGTTTCGGATAGAAGGAACAAACCTTTACAGAATCATAAGGTCGTAAGTGATAGGAGTAGAATTAGGCCATTTGGCCCATCAAGTCTACTCCGCTGATCTATCTCTCCCTCCTGACCCCATTCTCCTGCAGTTTCCTCACAACCTCTGACACCCGTATTAATCAGGAATCTATCTATCCCTGTCTTAAAGATATCCACTAACGGCCTCCACAGACTTCTGTGGCATAGAATTCCACAGATTCACCAAGAAATTTCTCCTCATCTCCTTCTGAAAAGAATACCCATTAATTCTGATACAAGATGGAAACAGGCGCTGCCTGCCTGCCTTTATGCTCAGACTTACTTCATTCCCAATTTTCTTCATAAAGCAATTTCCTTGGACACCGAATAAAATTGTGCAAATGGTTACATGCCAGAAAGAGTCTATTTGGCTGCCTTGTCTTTTGTTAACCTTTACAGTCCATGAACCTCATGCCAGCCTGCATCTTACATCATCATCACATCCAGCTATTCTATCATTCTATCTAGATTTCCCCTTGAATGCAAGAATACTCTTCACTTAAACCAGTTCATGATATTTCCATGTGTGTAAGAAAGAACTGCAGATGCTGGATAAAATCGAACGCAGAAACAAAATGCTGGAGTAACACAGCGGGTGAGGCAGCATCTATGGAGAGAAGGAATACGTGATGTTTCGGGTCGAGACCCTTCTTCAGAATTTCCATTCCTCTATTGCTTTTTTTGCTATTGCACATTGCCATATCTTTTAATAAAATATGCTTTCCAAAATGCTTGTGGTTAACAGCTCCCCAATGTTTGCTCTTTGAGAATATATTTCCATTTGCCTTTATAGTATCCAATTAGAGGTATTTATACTGGAATGCCAACTGAATAATAGCACCCCATTCAATGACGAGCACATGCACCCAATGCACTGCTCCAACACACACATATTGTTCTCGCCGATTGTATCCGCCTAGCTCTATAGAAGAGATAAATATGTTAACCATAAAAAAATCTGCAATGTATATTAAGACTTAATTTGAGCCACTCCATCGAATAGAATTTACTGTTGGCTATATTTCTTAAGGTTGATGGCCAACTGAAAGCTCCAAAGACTGGATTTACTTTGGTGATTCATTTATAGAGTTGGCACCTTCTCCCTATGATCTTATGGAATTCCACCTGTTTCTCTCCACATCCCACAGACCCGTGGGCAGATTAACTGGGGACAGAAAGGCAGCACAGTGGCATAGCGATAGAGCTACTGCCTTACAGGGCTAGAGACCGAGGATCAATCCTGACTACGGGTGCTTGTCTGTTACGGAGTTTGTATGTTCTCCCCGTGACCTGCGTGGGTTTTCTCCGAGATCTTCGGTTTCCTCCCACACGCCAAGACGTACAAGTGTCTAGGTGAATTGGTTTGGTGTAAATGTACACACCAGTTAAAAATGTCACTGAAAAAACAGCTCCTCTCAGTCTGTTGCACTGCCACCACACTGCAGTGAATGAATGTTATTATGAAGTCTGTGAATTGGACATGGACCTACTGATTCAGTGGCAAGTGTTCGATATTATTGCACAAAGTTGAGTGCACAAGATTCTGAGCAAAGTGTTGCACAGAGGTCATGCATGAAATCACTGAAGCACCATCAGTACTGGAGATGTAGAGGCTTTGAGACCACTGGTCATCCAAAGGCTTAGATGGATACATAGACAATAGGTGCAGGAGTAGGCCATTCAGCCCTTCAAGCCAGCACCGCCATTCAATGTGATCATGGCTGATCATCCACAATCAGTACTCCGTTCCTGCCTTCTACCCATAGCCCTTGATTCCACTAGCCCTAAGAGCTACCAACTCTCTTTTGAATGCATCCACTCTCAAACTCTCTTTTGAATCGGCCTCAACTGCCTTCTGAGGCAGAGAAGTCTACAAATTCACTACTCTTTGTGAAAATGAGTTACCTCATCTCAGTTCTAAACGACCTACCCCTTATTCGTAAACTGTGGCCCCTGGTTCTGGACTCCCCAACATCGGGAACATGTTTCCTGCATCTAGATTGTCCAATCCCTTAATAATTTTATGTGTTTCTATAAGATCCCCTCTCATTCTTTTAAATTCCAGTGAATACAAGCCCAGTCGCTCCATTCTTTCATCATATGACATTCCCGCCATCCCGGGAATTAATCTCGTGAACCTACGCTGCACTCCCTCAATACCAAAAATGTCCATCCTCAAATTTGGAGACCAAAACTACACACAATACTCCAGGTGTAGTCTCAACAGGGCCCTGTACAACTGCAGAAGGACCTCTTTGCTCCTATACTCAATTCCTCTCGTTATGAAGGCCAACATGCCATTAGCTTTCTTCACTGCCTACTGTACCTGCATGTTTACTTTCAGTGACTGATGTACAAGGACACCTAGGTCTCGTTGTCCTTCCCCTTTTCCAAACCTGACACCATTCAGATAATAATCTGCCTTCCTGTTCTTGCCACCAAAGTGGATAACCTCACATTTATCCATATTATACTGCATTTGGCATGCATCTGCCCACTCACCCAACCCGTCCAACTCACCCTGCATCTTCATCATCCTCTACACAGTTCACACTGCCACCCTGCTTTGTGTCATCTGCAAATTTGCTAATGTTACTTTTAATCCCTTCATCTAAATCATGAATGTATATTGTAAATAGCTGCGGTCCCAGCACAGAGCCTTGCGGCACCCCACTAGTCACTGCCTGCCATTCTGAAAGGGACCCGTTAATCCCTACTCTTTGTTTCCTGTCTGCCAACCAATTTTCTATCCATGTCAATACCCTACTCCCAATACCATGTGCTCTAATTTTGCCCACTAATCTCCTGCGTGGGACATTATCAAAGGCTTTTTGAAAGTCCAGGTACACTACATCCAATTGCTTTCTCTTGTCCATTTTACTTGTTACATCCTCAAAAACTTCCCAAAGATTTGTCAAGCATGATTTCCCCTTCGTAAATCCATTGTGACTTGGACCGATCCTGTTACTGCTATCCAAATGCGCTGCTATTACACCATTAATAATCAACTTCAGCATCTTCCCCACCACTAATGTCAGGCTAACTGGTCTATAATTCCCTGCTTTCTCTCTTCCACCTTTCTTAAAAAGTGGGATAACATTAGCTACCCTCCAATCGACAGGAACTGAACCAGAATCTATAGAACATTGGAAAAGGATCACCAATGCGTCCACGATTTCTAGAGCCACCTCCTTGAGTACCCTGGGATGCAGACCATCAGACCCTGGATGATCTGGACACAGATACATCTCCAACCAACATAGCTGAGAAATGAATTAAATAATCTGTTCCAGAAATGTAGAATCTGTAAAGGTGACCACGTTCAAACATACCAGTTTCACTAACCCAATTTATGGTTGGAAATCTTACATTCTTACTTCTGATACAAAGACCATAAAAGACACACAGCAAAATGACTGTCTCTTCATTCCCTTCTGAAAAGGCTGAACAAACCACTCAGCTGCACCAAACTATTTTGAGAAACAAAAAAATGCAACTGGACAGACTACTCAGCACTGATCTAGGGTGTGATCTAGGTATGTGTATGAGCATAGACTGTGGTAGCTCAACCACCGACCAGGCAAGTTGTAACTAGACGTAAAGAATCAAACTTTGAACTAATGTCCCAGGTTGTTCTATCACAATTCCTGGGTGTTTCATATTCCACTGGGGTGAAGGAAAGAGCGTTCATGTCGTGGCCCTGTTTTCACCAATCTTTCCACCACCACGCACAAGACGCGCAAGATAGACACCATTGTGTGCAGATGCCGAGAAGTGTGTTCAGCTCTGGCTGAACAACTTCTAATATTGTGTGTGGACTCGATAAGAAGAAGAATATCCCACTAGCGGGAGGCTAGGGGGAGATCCTCCACCAGACATGTGGTATATAGTCAGGAAGGAGTAGCCCTGGGGCTCTTCAACTTCATTGCTCTAATCCAGGAAGATTCATAGCGTCGGCTCTTGATCAGTAAATAACACCAATAATCCCCATCAAATTCTGAATTGTTGCTTCTCTATGCTGTCGTTACTCAGAAGCTGAGACAAGGTAAGAAGATGCATTGGGAATGAGAAAGCCCATCACCATGAATAGGCTCAGATACACAAATACTCAGCCAGCCATGTCCTTAACGACAGACCAGACCTGTGACAGATGATGATTGAATCAAACAGAGGAAAAAACATTCTTGACTTTTTCTTCACTAATTTCCCTGATTAATATGGATGTGTGCCTGAGAATTATTGAATTCATCATAGCACGATGGACATGGAGACAAAATTCCATCTTCACACAACAGTCGACAAATTCCATTTTCAAAACAGCTGAAAGAGGAGCAATCACGGGGAATTGTGGGACATGAGTTGTAACATTAAAGCCTCACTCCAGTGAAGACTGGTTTGAGTCTTTTATTCCAGCTCCCATCCAGCATTGTATGCAAAGATCAAGAACGAGACAAGTTATCAAAAGGTTTATGGCAGTATATAATGGTATTGATATTCCCATAAAATTGCAACTGCGCTTTAGTACTAAAACAAAGATATGACACAAGTGCAACATTTAAAACTCTTTTCTATGAACATTGGAAAAGCAGCTAAACGTTTTTGCAATTCCCTGTCAGCTATTCGCAGTGCAATAATCCATCAACATTTATAATCGAAAAGCAATATCTTCAGCGACATTGATTAAAAAATCCTTCATTTTTTTCATATTTTCTTATGGCATGGGAAGTAGCCATTCAACCCAACAAATCTCTGCTAGATTTCAGATCATTCCCATCAATCCTGTTCCTTAAGTCGTGTCTTATTTTCGCATTGCTATTTCAGAGTTGTCACATTTATTTGTCACATGTACAACTGCACAGTGAAATTCTTTTTGCATTGGTACACATGCAAATACCTCAATGTTTTGGTGCCATTTCCAAGATCTAAAGTCCTGTCCACATGCACGCTTGGTCTACTGGAGCGGTTCCCTATCCAGGTAAGCCCGAGCTCCAGCAGGGACTTCCACTGTCGCCGTCGTCCGGATGGGCCTGCAAACCAACGTCCCTCTCCTCGACGGCCATTTTTGTGTCCTGGGGGTGCCTCATCCTGCCGACATTGAAGGAGCTGGAGACAACAGCACTTCTACCAGCCCACTCCTTGTGTCCAACGTCTCCCGCGACTTCTTCCCGGTTCTGCGGTCCACCGAGCCTTATCACTAATTTGATAAGAAAATACAATGCCCCTCAATCACTAATCTCACCATCATGCCAAGGTACTAAACTCTCCCATCCACTGCTCTCAATGTCAGGTGTTAGCCAGCTACTGGCCGATTGGACTTTGTGTCGGATAATTCCTGTACCGCCACAGACAGCATGGTAGTTCTGTGTAGGAAGGAACTGCAGTAGCTGGTTTAAATTGAAGGTAGACACAAAAAGCTGGAGTAATCCCGGCATTCCCTCTCTCTCTATCCCTCCCCCACCCAAGTAGCACCAGCTTCTCGTTTTCACCCAACAAACACCTAATAATGGCATGTTTCCTTTATCATCATTACTTTTTTGCATATCTTTCATTCATTGCTCTACATATCTCTACATCATCGTCAAAATCTCTCATTTCCCTTTTCCCTGACTAGTCTGAAGAAGGGTCTCGACCCGAAACGTCACCCATTCCTTCTCGCCAGAAATGCTGCCTGCCCCCCAAGGTAGTTCTGTAAATCCACATCTATGGTGTAAAGACCAAGTGTTTAATAAGTGCTGCTGTCCACTGCTGTTTCCAGATATAGATTCCTGCATGCAGAAAGTTAACTCGGAGTAAGACATTGTACACACGATGAGTTTTGCATCTTAATTGCATCTCGTGACAACTGTAAACCATCCTCACTTTTTGCATTCCAATTTGGAAGAATAGCATGCAATTTGAGGGAGAGAATGGCCACATGGATTGACCTAGCCAACTATAGCTCTCCAAAAGAAAAAAAACCTGTTATGTTGAACAGATGAAGAACAGAGGCAATAAGCGAGGCAAGATTGGAATGCAAGGGACAGTCTGGCAAGTGATAGGTGGATGCAGGTGAAGGGAGGCGGTTGATTGGCAGACGGTTCGACAGAGGCTAAAGATGAAAAGACAAATAATGAGAGGATAGAAATAAGGATAGAAGAGGCATGAAAGTTGAAGCCAGAGGAAGGTGTATAGGTGGAAAGATATGGGGGTTGGGGGAGGGGAGGATGGAGAAATGGGTGTACAATGGGTGGGACATATGGAGGGGGGGGGGGGTTAAAAGGGGGTGGTGTTTGTAGGATAGTTCTCAAAAAGTGGAGAATTCAATGTTCATACCATTGGGCAGTAAGTGACCCAAGAGGAGCATGAACAGTTGTTCCTCTGATTAATAGAGTAAGAGTAAAATTAAGAGTTGTTCCTCCAATTATTCCAGCACTTTTGGTATTTTTTGCATACTAGCATCTGCATTTCCTTGTCTACCCACTCCATGACATCTTCTTTCTCATGCCTGAAGTAAAATTCAGCTAAAGCTCGACATAAACCCTAGTTTTAATTAAAAAATAATCTGTGATTTCAAACCTTTCTAATTCTTCACTCTCTCTCGAAATAAAAGACACGATGGGGGACACCAGTTTACATAAACTCCTCGCTCTTCAATCATGACAACAGTGTAATGTACATCTCTTCCCTGCAGTTGAATTGCTTCAGGAACTGGATCGCATTGGTACTATTTACAATGAAGGACGTTTGAGGAGCATTGCAAATACTTACTGGCACTGGAAATAAACTGCTTGATTCTGCAGCAGAGGACAGGACAATTGGCATGGTCTGCAACACTCATCCGCGGCAACCCTGCAATAACGCAGGCAAATCTGCAGCAAGTGGCGGCTGCAAAATGCAACACCACAGAGATCCAAGAGACAGTTACAGGCTCCTGAACTACTGAAGAAGGGTCTCGACCCGAAACGTCACCCATTCCTTCTCTCCAGAGATGCTGCCTGTCCCGCTGAGTTACTTCAGCTTTTTGTGTCTATCTACTGCCATGGAAACTTTGAACGGGTTACACTGTTTGATACAGATATGATGGTGTTCAGTAAAAAGTGAGCCAGGGTACATATATGTTTGAAGGATTTTTCAAGTAAATAGAATGGCACAGTACAGCAAGGGGACTTTTGATCTTGGTTAAAAAAATCTCTTTCAAATAAATACATGCTAACGTTTAATCAAAAAATTCCACTGAATACAAAAACTGAAATATTGTTTAGTTTGTACAATAATTCATTTTAGCACCTATAATTTATTTTGCAAACCAAGCTAAATTAGGACGGACCTATTTCCTGCTTGAGATTGGTGCATTCATCTCCTTGAATTTAATTTGGGTGACAGCTATGTCATTTTGCCTGTCCAATGTAAACTCTCACTGGCACAATAATGGAGATTAAGATAGGAAAATATGCAGGCAACTACAAACGCACATCCTGTCACTCCCCGGGAACATGTTCCTTTCTTCTCTACGCAATGTAATTTACTTTATGCGGCATAATGATATGTACTCACTAAACAAATTAAAAAGACAAATGAGTCATGGTTGACCTTGATGAATACTGTGAAGGTACAGACTAAGTGAAAGACATGCACCAGAGCAAGAATTCTCCCAAACCACAATGCAAGCTTCAGCAATTTTGCTTCAACATGGTTCATTCTTTATACAAAGGGGAGCTTTCTAGGAAATGTCACTGCCTGGGTTAGAAGAAGTGATCTCTGAAGCATTGCCACTTTCATAGTGCATTGACTTCTGATCTTGAAACACAAATACGAGAAGCACACAAAAGCTTTGTACTAATAATGAGAAAAAACCCTGGTGTTATAACATGTGTTATTTTTGGACCTGAATGCAAATGTGTTAAATTTTCTTTTATATAGAACCAAGTTAAAAAAAACACCAAAGCATCCTTGCATTTGTCGACCTTTCTGTCCTGGGCCTCCTCCATGGCCAGAGTGAGGCCCACCGTAAATTGGAGGAGCAGCACCTCATATTTTGCTTGGGTAGTTTACACCCCAGTGGTATGAACATTGACTTCTACAATTCTAGGTAGTCCCTGCTTTCTCCTTCTTTCCCCTCCCATTCCCAGCTCTCCCACAGCCCACTGTCTCCGCCTCTTCCTTTCTTCTTCCTGCCCCCACATCAGTCTGGTCTCGACCCGAAACGTCACCTATTCCTTCGCTCCATAGATGCTGCCTCACCCGCTGAGTTTCTCCAGCATTTTTGTCTAACTTGCATTTGTCATGCATTTTTGTTCATTATTGCAGAAATAATCAGCTATCATGGCTGGACCACTTTCCATTCTTGTCGTAATAACTCATTATCACTCTTCTGGTTTTGTTTTCATTCAGTTAAGTTTATAACCGTGAGAGCAGAGGCAAATATAACACAAAATCCAGGCAGCATCTCTGGAGAAAAAGGATGGGTGACGTTTCGTGCCTTCAGACCTTTTTGCTTATTATTTGCTTATTCTGCATATGGATTTGGAAAATTCTTTAAAACACAGTATCGGTAGACCTCTCCAGTGCTTCGATGAAAGTGCTTGAGATGGTGCGTGTCTCTGAAATATACTGGACGGCGAGGATCACTGCTGCCTGGAACACCATAAGCTTTGTCCAGGGATTCATGTCTTGAACCCTCTTGCCTCACAGACAAGAGCTGTGCTGGTGCACTGAAGGTGGTGATGAGTTTCCCCTCAATGTCTGCCTTTGCTCTGAGGTGGCTCCAGAGATATGGACAGTTTTGCAGGTGTGCGAGTGGCTATTTTTTTTTGTTCAGGTGATGTATTGTAGGAACAGGTTGGCTTGTTTTATGTATAGTTCATGGTTCAAACATGCTTTCTCTGGATCATAAATGTCATGGTTTTAAGCCATACTTCAGCACAAAGTATTGTCAATAGTGCAGGACTGAGGGAGCCTTTACTTTCTTATTTTGTGCTTTTCACTTTCGGGACGTACAATTTTTCTATTGCTAGCTCTCTGGAACCAGCAGAAAATAGCCTTCATTATCAAAGTTGAAATTATTGACTTTGTAATTGCAGAATTTCCATTAGATGACAGTATCCTTTACATATTCTCCCCAGCATCAGTTATCAGTTCTATTTTGCCCTAAATTCACATCTCTCAGCCTATTTGGCACCCTGAGGGTAATTCGAGAAATGCACTGATTGTTTATGATTGCTACAGAACAATCACAATCTTTATAAATTGTCATATGTTACCAAGACTGCAAGCAGCCCAAAATCACTAGCTCTGTGTATCCTACTGATTTTCATTAATTTTTAAATCAGGTCTGCTGTGATTTTGTGTGTCAATTTTAAACATATTTACCTTGCAGAGAAATAATGTAATTACATGTTTAAAGCTTTAATATTAAACTAGGTATTCCATTTAGTCATGTTTACACACAAATTAGGATGTTTTGAACATTTCTTAGAAACCCAGCAATTATCATTCCATAAAATGATCATACTTATCCTCATGACAAGATTGGATTTTTTTTCCGTTCAATACACTTTTTAATATCTTGAGCATTGCTACAATATAAAATGTCAGCCTTCTTCTCTGATATTGCAGCAGGAAACAGATTGGCTAGACTTGGTGATAAGAGAATTTATCTATTTAATTACTTTCAGAATGTGGCATCTTTGGAAGAGCCAGCATCTCCATTTTATTGTTAATTGCCATTGCCTTAGACAAGGAACTACATGGTAGGCCGTTTTGGTTGATCAGATCACATGGGATCCATTGTGAGCTAGCCAGTTAGATACAAAATTGGCTTGAAGGTAGGAGACAGAGTATTGATGGAGGGTTTGTTTTCAGACTGGATGCCTGTTATTTTTAGTTTAGTTTAGTTTAGTTTAGTGATACAGCGCGGAAACAAGCCCTTCGGCCCATCGAGTCCGCACCGACCAGCGATCCCCGCACATTAACACTATCCGACACACACTAGGGACAATTTACACATACACCTATCCAATTTATCTACACACCTGTACGTCTTTGGAGTGTGGGAGGAAACCGAAGATCTCGGAGAAAACCCACGCAGTAACGGGGAGAACGTACAAACTCCTTACAGACAGCACCCGTAGTCGGGATCGAACCCGGGTCTCCAGCACTGCAAGCGCTGTAAGGCAGCAACTCTACCGCTGCATCCTTGTGGTACGTATGAGTTACGTACCACAAGGATGAGTGCTGGGTCCACTGCTGTTTATTATTTACATTAATGATTTGTATGTGAATGCAGGTGGCAATGCAATATGTGGATGACATTAAATTTGGTGGTACAGTGCATGGTGAAGGAGATTATCTAGATTTTAACAGGATCTTGATCAACTCTGCCAATGGGCTGAGGAATTGCAGATGGAATTTAATTCAGATAAACGGGAGATGTTGCATCCGTTCAAAGGGTTCAAAGGTATTTTATTGTCACGTGTACCGATTTAGGTACAGTGAAACCTGATTTACCGTACAGTCATACTAAAAAAAGCAACAAGACACACAACTACATAAAAGTTAACATAAACATCCACCACAGCGGATTCCCCACATTCCTCATTGTGATGGAAGGCAACAAAGTCTAATCTTCGGTACACAAAAATGCTGGAGAAACTCAGCGGGTGCAGCAGCATCTATGGAGCGAAGGAAATAGGCAACATTTCGGGCCGAAACCCTTCTTCAGACTGATGGGGGGTGGGGAGAAGAAAGGAAAAAGACGGAGGAGGAGCCCGAGGGCTGAGGGGTGGGAGGAGACAGCCCGAGGGCTGAGGAAGGGGAGGAGACAGCAAGGGCTAACAGAATTGGTAGAATTTAATGTTCATGCCCCCAGGATGCAGACTCCCCAAGCGGAATATGAGGTGCTGTTCCTCCAATTTACGGTGTTGCTCGCTCTGGCCATGGAGGAGACCCAGGACAGAGAGGTCGGATACGGAATGGGAGGGGGAGTTGAAGTGCTGAGCCACCGGGAGGTCAGGTTGGTTATTGCGGACCGAGCGGAGGTGTTCGGCGAAACGATCGGCAAGCCTCCGCTTGGTCTCACCGATGTAGATCAGTTGACATCTAGAGCAGCGGATGCAATAGATGAGGTTGGAGGAGATGCAGGTGAACCTCTGTCGCACCTGGAACGACTGCTTAGGTCTTTGAATGGAGTCGAGGGGAGAGGTGAAGGTCTAATCTTCTTTCCTCTTAATTCTCCCGAGGTTGGGGCAGTCGAACCATCAGGAGTCGGGGCAAGTGAAGCTCCCGCAGTCGTCGATCGAAGCCCCCACATCGGGGCGGTCGAAGCGCCTGACATTCTTGTGAGACAAACCAGGGCAGGACGCACAGTTAATGGAAGGGCCCTGGGCAGTGTTGTAGAACAGAGACACCAAGGGGTTCAGGAAAGTGTCACCAAATGTAAACAGGGAGGGGAAGAGGGCATTTCGCACGCGTGACTTTGTCAAGTACGAGTTGCACCCTGGCCACTCCCTCTTCTTCCCTCTCCCATCAGGCAAAAGGTATAGAAGTGTGAAAACGCACACCTCCAGATTCAGGGACAGTTTCTTCCCAGCTGTTATCAGGCAACTGAATCATCCTACCACAACCAGAGAGCACTACTATCTGAACTACTATCTACCTTGGAACAGAACTTCGATCTCCCTCATTGGTGACCCTCGGACTATCCTTGATCGGACTTTGGTGGCTTTAGCTTGAACTAAACGTTATTCCCTTATCATGTCAAGTCAAGTCACATTTATTTATATAGCACATTTAAAAAACATTTCTTGTTGGCCAAAGTGCTTTACATTTGTTATAAGAATAGTATAAACAAACAAGCTACATACATATATACATATAGCCCTCGCTCAGAGGACGTCAAGAAAGGATTGGGAGTACAGATACGTTTTTAGTCTTGACTTAAAGGAGTCGATGGAGGGGGCAGTTCTGATGGGAAGAGGGATGCTGTTCCACAGTCTAGGAGCTGCAACCGCAAAGGCGCGGTCGCCCCTGAGCTTATGCCTAGACCGCGGTATATTCAGCAACCCCAAGTCGGCCGATCTGAGGGACCTGGAGGTGGAGTGGTGGGTGAGAATACTTTTAATGTAGGTGGGGGCAAGCCCATTGAGGGCTTTGTAGACATAGAGGAGGATCTTGAAATTTATACGGAACCGCACAGGGAGCCAGTGGAGAGAGGCCAGGATCGGGGTGTTGTGGTCCCTTTTTCGGGTGCCCATCAGGAGTCTCGCTGCGGCGTTTTGGAACAGTTGCAGGCGGGACAGGGATGATTGGCTGATGCCCGTGTAAAGGGAGTTGCAGTAATCTAGGCGGGAGGAGATGTGTGGATGATCTTTTCGAGGTCATCAAACTGGAGGAATTGTTTTATTTTGTATCTATACACTGTAAATGGCTCGATTGTAATCATGTTTTGTCTTTTTGCTGACTGGTTAGCATGCAACAAAAGTTTTTCACTGTACCTCCGTACACGTGACAATAAACTGAACTGAACTGAAACTAAACTTGTAGAAGTATATTACAGCATGAGGGGAATATCTAGTCACAGCCTATTACCTTGGGCAGGGAAGTCTAAAACTATAGGGCATAGGTTCAAGGTGAGAAGGAGAATAGGGACATAAGGCCACCTCTTTCACACAGAGGGTGGTGCATATATGGAATGAGCTGCCAGAGGACGTGATAGAGGTGGGTACAATTACGCCATTTAAAAAACACTTGGACAGATACATGGATAAGAAAGATTTGGAGGGATATGGGCAGGTGAGACGAGCTCGGTAACGCAAATTGGTTGGCACAGAGGAGTTGGGCAGAATTTCCATGCTGTATAGCACCATGGCTTTGAGAATAAGCTGATGGATGGGCCATCATCTTGAACCACTATGGTCATTGTGCTGAACATACTGCCAGAGTGCGTTGGGTGAAGAGTGCTGGGATTTGGATTCTAACACAATGATGGAACCATGATATATTTATGTCAGGAAGCTATGCAACTTTAAGTGGAACCTGCAAATGGTGTTCTTTGAACCCTTTTCCCTTGTTCTCCTTGGTGATAGAGATTGTAGCTTGGAAGATGCTCAGAATGGTCTCGGTAATTATCTAGACACTGCAGTAACTCTACTCCAGACTTACAGGATGGTTCAAAGTGAATGACTGAAGGAAGGGTGGAACATAGAGAGGAGGGTTGAAAGTAAACCAGAAAACCTTTGCCTCATGCCATTACCTTTACAGGATGTCAAACAGTCTGCATAAATAAAGTACTTTTGAAGTGCACTCACAAATATAATGCAGGAAAATGGGGCATCTAGCATTATGCTATAAAAAGCAATATGTGAACAACCAGATCATTTGCTTATTTATGAGAAAAAAACATCAAGCGACAAATATTGGCCCGAACACCTGTTCTTTTCTCCTCAAAATAGTACAGTGGAATCTTTCACATCCATATGAGAGCACAGATGGGGCTTCAGTTTCAACATTTTAGAAGAAAGATGGAAGACGTCACAATAAATGAGAATAAACTCCTTCTTCCAATTATAATCTGCGTTGTTACTTTCAGGGAGTAAACAGGAGATTGAGTGAATAGTAAAGTAGAGAAAAAGACTGCTGCAAATTTGAACTGAATTGACCTGTATCCATGTTGCAGCAATATATGATGCTGTACAACAAAAGGCATGGAAATGCCAGGGCTGTTCTCCACATCTGAACTTTTAGCAATTGCCACCAAAATCTTTCCAAGATATTCCCAGAACAGCATTGGGAAGACAAAAAGATTTAGCCGAGACCACCCTTATCTGTGGATGATCCCAATATGCACATCAAGTTATAGCAGTAAGAGAAATGGGTTAATGAAGCAGCATCCTCCATTTGTGAAACTGAAATAAATAACTCTAGGTCCCTCAGGATTTGTTTCCTTCAGAAAACAACCCGGTATAAAGATCACACAGCAACTCTTGCCTTAACTCAGTCTCAGTCATTTGATCAAGTCTTGCGTTCCTTAATCAAGAAACAGCGTTTAATTCAGAATGTAGAAACAAGAACTGCAGATGCTGGTTAAGATACAAAGGGACACAAAGTGCTGGAGTAACTCAGCATGACGGATAAGATTTCTGGAGAACATGGATAGGTGACCTTTCAGGTCAAGACCCTCCTTCAGAACGGAGAAGAGTCTCGAGATGCTGCCTGAGCTGCTGAGTTACTCTGGCACTTTGTGTCATTTAGTGTTTCATTCAGACTGCATGTTAATCTTAGCTAACCATGTACCGAACAACTGGCACAATTAGAGGGGCATATGAAGGCTCAGAGGTTGCTATTAGGAATTTGGGATACCACTGACTTTTAATCAGCTACCTCTGTACTGCAGCAATTTACAAGTAATTTCTCTCTCTCCCTTCCCTGTAAGTGATGTCAAGGAATGGCTGAATGCAAGTGATACAGCAAATGTTATGGGACTGGTGAAATTCCCAGATATAGAACTTAAGACATGAACTCCAACAGTAATATATATTTAGCCAAGCAATTCCAGTACAGTTACAACACTGATAGCTCACCTACAATGGGACAAACTGGCCAGGTGCACAGTGTTCACACAAAGAAGCGGAAATCCATTTTACACCCATGCGCAGTAAGACCTGGATAACATTCAGGTAAGTAACATTTGAGCAATAAAAGTACCAAGATACTTCCACTTTCAATGAGATAGAATGTAACCTATTGGATTCCATGGTATTACAACAACAAGGAAATTCAAAGGGTTTAGGATAAACACAAAGGAAAATGGGTGCGATCACCAAATCCAGAATAACCTGTCTGACAAAGTGCATAAAGGGTAGGGAAGGGAAGTGACACAGAGCTTCACCTACACAATGACTGGACGAGGATAAAAAATGTCGCAGTGACTTTAAAGAAGGAAATCGGGAAAATAAAAAGGGGGCCTGAAAAAGACTGGTAAATAAAATCACAGAAATCCAGTTATTTAATATGTGGAAGAGGAGCAATTAGAGCAAAAAAAAACAAAGTTCATTGAGCCAGGCAGTGGAAGGAAATGGACAGACAATACTTCGGGTTGAGATTTTTCTTTAGCCAGAGTCAGAAGAAGGGTCCCAACCTTAAATGTTGTCTGTTCATTTCCCTCCACAGATGCTGCCTGACTCAACTGCTGAACTTTGCCAGCAGTTTGGGGTTTGGTCAAGAATCCAACATCTGCAGGTTCCTGTGCCAACAAGAGCAGTTAGACATCCGAGGAAAGAACATGACTTAAAAAGGGACCAGAAAAATAATGTGTGGGGAGGCTGAGGATATTGGCAGGTTTTTAATTACATTTGTGGACCGATTTCACAATAAGGCCAATATTGTAGTTAAGACATATTAATGTGAAAAATTGATTGTGATAAACTCAATAGAAAGTATTAAAGATGTCTTCGTTGAGCCAAGATTAAATATATCCCAGACCACCTAAAGAAGCAGAGGTGGAAATTGAGGGGTAAAGGATAATTCAGGTGGCAAGACATCAGAGGGCAAGGTTGCATGCAAAGCTGCAAATTGTTCAACCCGTCTCCGCCATAGGAGTGGCGCCAGAGGATTAAAGTGTTAATTCTGTGCGGTTGATGTAAAAGAGTGATAAACCAAGTGATTAAAAACAAGTTACATGTGATCCCTCCATTAAGGCTGTTTGGTTACAGAAACTCTCTCTTATGGGATTCACAAATCACTACCCAGAAATCTTAGATATGGTATAAAATTCGCTCTTATTGAATTAGTGGATGAAAATTGAATGTAAACTTGAAATGCAAACGTAAGTAAAAACTTGTCTGTTTTTATGATGTTAACTGGTATCTCTTGATGCATGCACAGAAAATGTTTTTTTTTTTTAAAGCACATTTTTTTCATTTTGCCGTCTGGCAGTTCTAACCCCCCCCCCCCCACCCGCCCCCGATCCCCCCCCCACCCCCGAACCCCCCCCCCCCCCCGCACCCCCCTTCCCTCTCCTCTCCTCTCCTCTCCCCCACCCTGCTCCAAGAATATACCTATATTTGACATGTGTTTAAAACTGTATGTATCTGTTCAAAATGAAGGCTGGAATGTGATGTGCATCTTGTCTCCAAATGTAGTTACTGGCCATTAAGAGATTTATTTTGGAAACTGACAAGCAACATCTCTAGTGGCTGCCTGCTGTGAAGCTCTCATTCAGTTATCATAAAAACATCCCGCAAGAACGTATCCACGCATAACATAGGATTCAATGGGAAGTAGAGTTTCACGAAAGATTGGAATATGGATGGTTTCCAAGGAATTCTGCAATTTATTTTCCGTGGTGATATGATTATTACAATCCATTCTAAAGGAGAGCATGAATCTTCCTTCAGAAATGCACAAGTTAATTGAAAACTTTCAGTACAGACCTCCCCAACTTACGCAATAGGCGACTTACGTAACCATGCACTTACGTAAACGATTCTGGCAATTTGTAATTTCCACAACACTGTACAATCACTCAAGTTTACGTCGGAAACAAATCGGCATGGTGGCACTGCTTACCCGGAAGGTCGCATGCTGCAGGAAGTGCTCCATTGGTTAGACAGAACTCAAGCCGGCAATGCTTACCCAGAAGGCTGCACGCTGCAGGAAGTGCCCCGGATGCAGCCAGACGCCACTGAGACAGTTAGCACTCTCAGTGCCAGACACAAAGTAACTCAGCGGGCCGGGCAGCATCTCTGGAAAACATGCATAGGTGACGTTTCAGATGGAGACCCTTCTTTGGACTCTGAGTTATTGTACCAATTGCCTTCAACACATGCCCAACCTTGTGTTTTCAGACATCTACAACAAATATAGAATGAGCTGGAAAGGCAAGCGGAGGAAAGGATAGTTCAGATGCCAAGTCACCAGAGGATGTCGAACAATGGGCTTTAAAATCACGCTATTGAAGGCATAATATATCACAAGTAGTTCAAGCTGAATAATTGTCAGAGGGCAAAAGTACAATGTTTCTTTGTAAACGTTTGCTGGATCATTCATTACAAACACTGAAATTGTAATACATCCATTCAGTATGGAAGTGAGAGTATGTATATAGAGCTTCTTTCTCACAGCGCATGTGATTTCAGGTTCCATCCCACCCTCCTTGTGATCTGCTTGGAATTTGCTTCCTGTGACAATGGAGCTTTCTCCAGATGCTCCAGTTTTCACCCACCTTCCATAGGCATGTGGTTAATTCGCTACTGTATATTGCCTATAGTCTGTAGCTAAGTGGTATAATCTGGGGGAATTAAAGGGAATATGGAGAGAATAGGCGATTAGTGTGGTTTCGGTGTAAATGGGTGCTTGATGGATGATGCAAACTCAGTATGCTGAAGGAAACGGTTTGCATGCAGTTTGACTTTATGAAAGTTGAAAACTGTAAACTGTGAAAACTCCTTTGTTCAGAGGTAAAACCTTTCTGGTCAATGTTAACAGAATGAAAGTGGAAAATATCCTCCACCCTTTAGAACTGAAGTGTACAACACAGTGGAAGGTTCAGCAAGTACAGATTTACTTTTAGTATTAGAGATACAGTGTGGAAACAGGCCCATCGGCCCTCCAAGTCCACATCGACCAACGATCACCCATTCACACTAGTTCTATCCTCCTCACGAGGGACAATTTATAGAAGCTAATTAACCTACTAACCTGAAGTCAATGCCTGTGATGCCAATGAACTATCTACAAGCCAATTAATTTTTAAAAGATGTAGAGTTGACTCTTTGCAAGTGGTATCAAGTGGTATGAATAAAATAGTCATCATTGCTATCACATGATGTCTGAAAGGAACTTCCAGTTAATTTTTAATGTTATCAATCACCATGAGTGCCAATTACCTCACTTCGCTGAGTAGGTCTAGCTCAGACCTCAGTTTTATTGCTTAAAGGTTTCATGTAACAATACTGTCACAGTATTACATTAACAGACTTATATCAGTAGGTCTGTCAAGAGTCAAGAGTGTTTGATTGTCGTATGTACCAAAATGGAACAATGAAATTCTTACTTGCAGCAGCATCAGCACAGCAGGTTTGTAAACACAGTACTCAATAGATAACATGATATACAAACAAACAAACAAAAAGATGTTCAAAAAAATAAAAGACCCAAAATGGTACAATAAAAAGCCCTTGGCAGTTCGTAGTTGGAGGTGTTCAATAGCCTGATGGTTGTTGAGAAGAAGCTGCTCCTGAATCTGGATGTTACAGACAATTTACATGCAGCCAGATACAGACTGTTCACTCAAGGACTGCCTTTCCTGGCCATATATATGTGCACAGGAAGAAAGGGTATTTACCTCTATTATACCGTGTCGCTTCACCTTTCACATATTTAGAGAGGTTAAGCTCTTGGGTACAGGATGCTCCATTCAAGTGAGCAGGGAAATAGAATAGAATAGAATGCTATTTATTGTCATTCAAACCTAGGCTTGAATGAAATATCATTACTACAGTTTTTTTACATTACAAAAAAAACCAAGACCCACACTTAACACAGTTTACATAAACATCCATCACAGTGAGTCTCCAACACCTCCTCACTGTGATGGAAGGCAAAGTCTTATCTCTTCCCTTTATTCTTCACCCGCGGTCCAGCAGTCCAACTGCAGCGTCTAGGCGAACTGAGGCTCCGGTGCTAAAGCCCCTGACGGACGATGGTAAGTCCTGTGGCCATTTAGCCATGCCGGGCGATGTTAGGCCCCGGCTCCGTGTCCTTTAAACCCCGCGGTTCAAGCAGTCCAACCCGCAGTCCAACTGCAGCGTCTAGGCGAACTGGGGATCCGATGTTAGAGCCCCCAGCAGACGATGGTAAGTCCCGTGGCCGCTAACCGACGCCGGCGATGTTAGGCCTCGCTCCGTGTCCTTTAAACCTCGCGATTCCAGCGGGAGAAGTTGCCATTGCGGGAGCTCCGAAAAGCCGTCTCCCACCAGGGACCTGGAGCTCCCGATGTTCCTGTCCACCAGGCCCGCAGCCGGAGCTTCCGAAACTTCAAAGTCGGGTCGCAGCCGAGCGCCACCACAGCTCTCCCCGCTCCAAAGTCGGCCAGCTCCACGATGTCAGGTCCCAGGCTCCGCGACTGGAGCCCTCAGGTTAGTCCCGGCCGGAGGCCGCCGCCGACTCCACAATGTTAGGCCCAACGACATCGGAGATCCGACAGGGAAAATGTCGGGTCCCCGTACAGGGAAGAGATTAACGGTTTCCCCAACATCCCCCCCCTCCACCCCCCCACATATACACAGCTAAAAAATAATAAAAACTAAGCTCAAGACATACATTTAACAAGACAAAAAAGACGGACGACTGTAGTTGCAAGTTACAAGGTAACTGCAAATGACCTAGGATTGATATAGTTGCTCCACCAATATCCATCTCATAAGGTTTATGCTGCATGCATGTCGACTCCACTCACTGCTTGTTATAACTATGTGTTTAGGGCTGTTGAACACAAAAGGAATCATAATCTATGAGGAAACATGGCTCTAGTTACTAACCTTTTTATATACAAAGAATCCTTAAGCTTAAATAGAGAGGTTCAAATTTCTTGAGGCAACGGGTTATTTAGCCAAGAAATTAATCTACCGTACCACTAAATGAACAGAATTGTCGTAGCTATATAATGTATTTTTTTCTCCAAAATTCAGTTCCATTATATTACATGTAAAGAGAGGGCAAATACCTGGACGTACAGACAGCATCTGCAGTCAGGATCAAACCCGGGTCTCTGGTGCTGTAAGTCAGCAACTGTACTGCTGCACCACTGTGCTGCCCTCATAAATGTGTGGAGAATAGGTTACATGGAGGAGTAGTGGAGGAATGGGATTGCACTACAAATCGGCATAGGCTGGGTGTGGCAAATAGGTTCCTGTACATAGTATGGAAATGATATGGAAAGTAATAATATTATCTGAAAGATAGTTTGTTCAATGCACATGATGGAGACGAAAGCTGTGAGCATGTTGAGATTGTGCAAAATCAATGACGTTAAAAGCTCTCCTTTGGTATTGCTCAATGCAAGCTGGAAATCTCTCAGCAACATTTTAAAAGAAACATGAACCTTTGGCACACTTTAAGGTACCAAAATGAACTGGTTTAGCAGAAGTCAAAACACAGCATTAATTGTTTTAAAGGCCTCTGCAAGGCTGCATGGGGTTAAATACCTTTAAATAAAATACATAGCAAGTGGCAACATTGGTGTTGGCCTATTTATTTATTTTTCAGGATGGCGTTAAGACAGAGGGACGTTGGCCAAATGTGAAGCACTGACATAGCAATTATGAAGAGAAAGAAATGCCAATAAATCTATTTTCGGCTTCGGCTGCAGTTCAAAGTGCTTCTTTGAGGTTTTTTTAACAACAGTGCTGGCAACCAGTATTCCCCACATTATTTATTTATTCACTTTTCTGGAGTGTGGAGTCATAGGGACATCTGAAAATGAGTCACCAATAAAGGCAGGCAAAATACCTGCAAAAACAAGCAATACAATATAGAGGAGCCAATCTGAACAAAAAATTCAAGGGGAAAGATTGAATGTAATAATTATGAATTATTTTAACTATACCCAAATAGACAGAAAAAGAATAAGGGATCTTTTAGAATCCAGGACAGATGGAAGAGACACACACATTCATTTGACTCCGAGCAGGTAGTAGGGGCAGTGGTAGTGTTGCAGCCCCACACCGCCAAAGACCTGCGTCGATCCTGATTGCCGGTGCAGTCTGCACAGAGTTTGTACATTCTCCCTGTGACCGCGTGGGTTTTCTCCAGCTGTCCCAGTTTCCTCCCACATTCCAAAGACGTGTACGTTTGTAGGTTAATTGGCTTCTGTAAATTATTCCTAGTAGGTAGGATGTGAAACTGAGATAACATTGAACTAACGTATTGGTGATCGTTGGTCGGCACGGATTTGGTGGGCCGAAGGGCCCGTTTCCACACTGTATCTATATTCCACGCTAGAGACTGTAGCACTTTAAGACTGTAGCACTCTCTTAGTATCACATAGGAGTGACAGATTAGACTATTGAATTGTACTGAGTCAATGCATGCTGGAAATCTCTCAGCAGCATCTTAAAAGAAACATGAAACTTTTTGCACATTTAAGGTACCAAAATCAACTACCAACATTGACTCAGTGCTGAGTTAGACACAGTGTCAAATTTCTGGTATTGAAGATCAGGAGGTTTCGGAGAATAAACAGGCAGGTGGCCGGTGCAATTTAATGCCAACAAGATCTGAGATAATGTATCTTCAGAAAAAAAGCAATAGATGTTAACACATGCTAAATGGAGTGCTGATGAATTGAATGGATCAATACAGTGATCTACATATCGAGGTACCTAATTCTGCCAAAATGGAAATGCTGGCAGATAAAGCAACAGAAAGTAGAATTTAGGTTTTATAAACATGCTGCAGAATTTAAAAAAAAAGCCATCTTATACTAAGTTTAAGAAACATTGATTAAGCCATTTTGCTGCTTTGGACATCCTATTTGGACAGATGCACGATAGAAAGCATCCTATCAAGATTTATTGAATGGCAACTGCTCTAACCAAGAATGCAAGAAATGGCAGAGTTGTGGACACAGCCCAGACCACCTCACAAACCAACCCCATATTGACTCCATCAACACATCACACTGCCTTGGGAAAGCAGCCAACACATTCAAGGACCACTCATACCCCCAGTCACTTTTGGCAGAAGATACAAAAGCTTGAAAACATGTACCACCAGATTCAGGAACAGCTTCTTCCCTGCTGTTGTCAGGCTCTTGAATGGGACTCTCATATGCTAAGGATGGATAACCTGAAGGACACTTCAACCTTGTTGAGACACGTTTTGTTTTTTAATGTGCACTTTCTCTGGAGCTGTAACACTATATTCTGCACTCTGTTTATTTTCTGTTTTGTACTACCCATTGTATGCACGTATAATTTGATCTGCCTGGATAGTCTGCAAAACAACGTTTTTCATTGCATCTCGGTGTAAATAACAATAAAACAAAACTGTTTTCTATGAAGTGGAACAGATAATCACCAAAATATTGCTGAGAATCATAAGCAGTCATTATATAGAGCCTTAAGATACAGAACAGAGAGAACTAACAGGATGCTTAATGAACAATTTTGAACATGCTGATGAAAATGAATTGGGAAAGACCATTATCCATCATTGTGGAAGCCATTTACCATAGGTTAAGAGACATTTCTTGTCAGAGGGAGTAGTCGAGGCAAAGATCGGGGGAAAAAAATATTTAAAGATGCGCACTCTCTGATCTGGAGATTAGGTAGTACTGATAAATATCAGGTTACCATATGTATAATTGGAAATAAGTGTGGTAATGTGTGCTACAAAATAAATAATAGATTATGATCAAAACTAAGCCTTCCTGCTGAACTCTCCTGCTGAATGTGCTATAGAAGAGGAGAGATTAGTTGTAAAGCAATACATACTATATATATTGCCCAATTTGAATGTCATTTGCTTTTTGTGAGTGGGATCACATTCAGTTTCAATATCACTACCATGACCTGATGTACATCCTCTTGCATGCTGATTCCATAATTAAAATCTCATCTCGGGAAGTAACAAAGGTCTAAGATTGCAAGTGTGTCAAAAACACCCCGTTCTAATAATCTGTTGCTTGCTGAGATTCAGGAAGGTGAGATGCAAGGACATGGGAAATCAGACTTCAATGTCTGTGTGAATTAATCCAAAACAGACAGTGTGGAAATGCAAGCAGCAGGTTGTGCTTGAATATATGAAAATATCTTGGAATTATTCAGAAACCTTTCCTTTACCCTACAACTTCTTTCTTAGCCTAGACCTCAGATTTAATATTAACATATTCCCTCCTTTGAATTAATGAATAAACTTATCACATACCAGAGTTCCCACGGTATTAAACATGTGAACAGATTTAAAATAATTGGGCGGTGAGCTCCAAGTTCCTCAAAGTTACCCCAAACACATTCAGATACTGTGGGATTCAATCAGCAGTCAGGTACTTTGTTTATGATTATGGAATATGCATCATAGGATATGTAACATAAGACAAGACAAGGCTTGGATAGAGTGGATGTGGAGAGGATGTTTCCACTAGTGGGAGTAGGACTAGAGGTCATAGCCTCAGAATTAAAGGACATTCCTTTAGGAAGGAGATGAGAAGGAATTTCTTTAGTCAGATGATG
This sequence comes from Malacoraja senta, assembly GCA_038087875.1. Classification (NCBI taxonomy): domain Eukaryota; kingdom Metazoa; phylum Chordata; class Chondrichthyes; order Rajiformes; family Rajidae; genus Malacoraja; species Malacoraja senta. The sequence goes on along the minus strand of CM076000.1, from coordinate 191,867 downwards.
GTGAATCTGTGGAATTATTTGCCACAGAAGGGTGTGGAGGCCAATGCAATGGATATTTTTAAAGCAGAGATAGATAGATTCTTGATTAGTATGGGTGGCAGGGGTTATGGGGAAAAGGCAGGAGAATGTGGTTAGGAGGAGAAATAGATCTGCCACGATTGAATAGCGGAATAGACTTGATGGGCCAAATGGCCTAATTCTGCTCCTTTTACTTATGACAAAAGATAAATGTAGTAGTTGACAAATGACCGACCCATGTCTGTCATCTGTAAAATTAATTGCTGACCTCAACACTATATTTCTGCCATATCTCCACCACCCCCAACATCCCAAAAGTCAAAACTATCTGTATTTGTATATACTCTGAAACCTGACTCAAAGATAATGAATTGCAAAGATTCACAACCCTTGTGAAAGAAATTCCTCCTCAAATCAGGCTTAAGCAGGCATCCCATCATACAGAAGCTGTGGCCCTTGCCTCAAGATTCCACTACTTGGAGCAAATCTGTGTCTCCTCCCTTACGGAAGTGGCGGCGCCTAACGGCAGCGGCTCGACTGCAGTCCGTCTGTCTTTTTATTTATTTTTGTCTAGTTAAATGTAGTTGTTTGTGTTTTTTATATTGTTTTTAACTGTGTATATGTGGGGGGCGGGGCAGGGGGGGGAGGGGGAAACTTAAAAAAATCTCTTCCCTGTATGGAGGACCCGACCGTTCTCTGTCGGGTCTCCGTTGTCGTTGGGGCCTAGCACCGTGGAGAGGCCTCCAACCGGAAAGACCTGGGGCTCCAGTCGCGGAGCCTGCGGACTACTCACCATCGTGGAGCTGGCCGAGTTCGGAGCGTGGAGAGCTGCGGTGACGCGCGGCTGTGACCCGACCCCGGAGATTCGGAGGCTCCAGCCGCAGGTCTGGTGGACGGTAACATCGGGAGCTCGCGGGTCCCTGGTGGGAGACCGCTTTTCGGGGCTCCCGCAATGGCAACTTCTCCCGCCCGAGTTGCGGGGCTGAAGATGACCTGGAACTGGGTCTAACATCGCCCGGCGCGGCTTTAATGGCCGCGGGACTTGCTAGCGCTACCGGGGGCTCCAACATCCAGACCCGGAGGGCGGCCTTGCATCGCCCGGCACGGCTTTAATGGCCACGGGACTTATTTTCCATCGCCGCCGGGGGCTCTGACTCTGACATCGGGAGGAGAATGGGGAGTGCAGGTGAGAGATAAGACTTTGCCTTCCATCACAGCGAGGAGGTGATGGATGTTTGTGTAAATTGTGTTGTGTCTTGGTTCTTTTTACTTGTTTGTATGACTGCAGAAACCAAATTTCGTTTGAACCTCATTTGAGGTTCAAATGACAATAAATGGTATTGTATTGTATTGTATTGTATTAGAATTACATGTTTCAGTAATATCTTTCTTTCTAAAGCCCGGAAAGTATAATTCTGCTTAATCTTTCATCATAAGATCTAGAAAAACATCTCGGTACTGGCTCCACAAGAAGCATATCGTTCCACAAATAAAGAAAGTAAAGCTGTATGCAGTTCATTAAATACTCTTTTACCACTCTGTACAGTTACAGAAAGAAGTCCTTACTTTTCCACTCCATTTGTCCTAACAAGCCTAACATTCCATTTTCCTTTCTGATTTTTTACTGCACTGGCTTTTGTGAATGAGGAATCCCAGATATCTTTAAACAGCAGCCTCATTAGTTTCATTCCCCTTAAACACTCTGCTGTTCTATTCTTCTTACCAAAGTAGATATCCTCACATTTCCCCATATTCTGCCATATTTCTCCCATATAACTAAACTTTGCTACAACCCTTTGCAACTTTGAATGATCCCCACAATTTACTCTCTCACCTCGAGTCGTCAGCAAACGGATAATCTGATGTGTTAGAGAAATGCTGGAAGATATTATGAAATGGTGGCTGAAGTCTTAGAGAAAAAATAGAATTGGTTAGGAATAGCATTGACTGAAAGGAACAAAGTGGTAGAGCTGCTTCCTTTCAGCGATAGAGACCCGGATTCTATCCTAACTATGGATGCTGTCTGAATGGAGTTTGTACGTTCTCCCTGTAACCATGTGGGTTTTTTCAAGGTGCTTCGGTTTCCTTCCACACTCCAAAGATGTACAGGTTTGTAGGTTAATTGGCTTCAGTAAAATTGTAAATTGTCCCTCATGTGTAGGATAGTGCTAGTGGTCGGTGCGGACTTGGTGGGCCAAAGGGTCTGTTTCCACACTGTTTCTCTAAAGTCTAAATCACATTTGAGCATTTGGTTAAAAGTTTATTTGAGGTATAAACTAGGAGATCAGTGGATATACAAAAGGACACAAAGTGCTGGAGTTAAAGCCCTGTCCCACTGTATGAGTTCATTCAAGAGCTCTCCCGAGTTTTTAAAAAATGATGATGTGACTGCCATTCCTCCCATACACATTGTTTCAGTAAAAGCACCGTCACTGCACACTTCTCCAAGTGCTAATGTTTTAATTTAGTCTGGTCATTGGAAAACAAAATGATAATTATCAAAATATAAAAGTAGAAAATGTGAAAATATATCTTGAGCCTCACCCCTTGTAATGCATGGCATTTAGTGGTGGAGTGGAATCCATTGAAACCTCCTGTCTTTTGAGTTGAAGTGTATTGCAACAAGATCCAAAGAATGGGCTGTGGCGAGTGAATTATCATGTAAAAGCCATGTCCCACTGTATGAGTTCATTCAAGTGCTCTCCCGAGTTTAAAGAAAAAAATCAAACTCATGGAAGCACGTAGAATGTACGTAGCGGGTACGTCGGAGCTCGGGGACGTCTCTTAGCGGCTCGTAACGCTAACGGCAGGTACTCAGGAAACGCGGTAAGCTCGGGAAGACTTGTGAAGATTTTTCAACATGTTGAAAAATGTCCACGAGAGCCCCGAGTACCGACGAGCGGACATTACCGTAAATCTCCGAGTTCGAATCGGGAGAACTCTTGAATTAGCTCGTACAGTGGGACAGTGCTTTAACTCTGCAGGTCAGGCAGCATTTCTGGAGAACATGGACTGGTAATGTTTCAGTCGAGACCCTTCTTCAGTCTGATAGATTTTGTGGATAATAGGATAACTAAGGGAAAGGGGATCACGACAGCAAAGTGGTGTTGAATAAAAGATCAGCAATAATATTTTTGAATAGCGAAACAGTTGAAGGGCAAAATGACCGACTCCAGCTTCTATTTCTTATGTTACACAAGCTGTCTGTTTATCTGTTATTAAAAGTAAAGTCAAAGTAAACTTTATTGTCAATTCAAATAATGCAACAAGTAGTTACACAGAGGATTGAAATTGCGTTTCCCCATACTCCAATGTGCAAGTAATATTTATAACACAGACAGACAATATACCAATAAAGATAGACAATGGACATATACATTATATAAAATATTCAGTGTGCCAGAGTGTAGTAAATTTTGAGGTATGTTATCAAGGTGCAATAATAAAAGGTGCAATATAGAAAAGTGCAAATAGCATACTGCAGACATTGAGTTAAAGTTAATTTGACAGTCAGTTGGTCTTTGTTTGTGTAATGTTCATGGAAATTTCTTGCGTGTGTTGAGTAGTCTGATGGCCTGAGGGAAAAAGCTGTTTTTGAATCTGGTTTGCTCCGCATGCCTTGCGGTAAGCGCTTGCTGGATGGTAGGAGGGTGAACAGTTTGTGTGCTGGGTGGGTGGTGTCTTTGATGATATTGGTTGCTCTCTTGCGACAGCGAGATGGGTATAAGTCCTGGATTGCTGGTTGGGGTGATCTAGTGATCTTCTCCGCTGTCCTCACCACTCTCTGTAGGGCCTTCTGGTCAGCAGCAGAGCAACTGCCATACCAGACTGAGAGACTGCTGGTAAGAATGCTCTCAATGGCACCCCTGTAAAAAGTGGTGAGGGCAGAAGGGGGGAGGTCGGCTCTCCTCATCCGTCGAAGGAAGTGGAGGCGTTGCTGTGTTTTCTTGACTTGGGAGATGGTGTTGGTGGACCATGTCTGATCATCTGTGATGTGCACTCCCAGGAACTTGGTGCTTTTCACAGACTCCACTGCACTGCCATTTACGGTGAGTGGGGTATGTGCTGTCTGTTTCTTCCTGAAGTCCACAGTTATTTATTTTGTTTTATTGACATTGAGTTGAAGGTTATTGATGTCACACCAGTTGATGAGTTGTTGTTTCCTCCTCTCTGTAGGCTGAGTCATCATCGTGGCTGATGAGGCCCACCACTGTTGTGTCATCTGCGAACTTGATGATGTGGTTCGAATTGTGTTTGGCACAACAGTCATGTGTCATCAGCGTGAACAACAGAGGGCTCAGCACACATCCCTGTGGGACCCCGGTGTTCATGATGGTGGTCTCTGATGAGTTTTTGCCAACTCTTACTGTCTGTGGTCTGTCGGTGAGGAAGTCCAGTAACCAGTTGCATAGTGGGGTGCTGATGCCTATTTTGCCGAGTTTATTCACCAGGTGTTGGGGGATGACTGTGTTGCAGGCGGAGCTGAAATCGATGAACAGCAACTGCACGTAACTGTTATCGTTTTCCAGATGAGCCTGTAATTTTTTTCCCCTCTCACCTTAAACCTACATCCTCTAGATACATAGATACATAGAAAATAGGTGCAGGAGTAGGCCATTCGGCCCTTCGAGCCTGCACCGCCATTCAATATGATCATGGCTGATCATCCAACTCAGTATCCCGTACCTGCCTTCTCTCCATACCCTCTGATCCCCTTAGCCACAAGGGCCACATCTAACTCCCTCTTAAATATAGCCAATGAACTGGCCTCAACTACCCTCTGTGGCAGAGAGTTCCAGAGATTCACCACTCTCTGTGTGAAAAAGTTTTTCCTCATCTCGGTCTTAAAGGATTTCCCCCTTATCCTTAAGTATAGATCCCTAGATTTCGCAACCCTGGAAAAAAGGCTGTGTACATTCACAGTAATGTTTTAGCCTGCTCAACCTCTCCCTATAAATCCATGGGCACAAGCCCGGGAAACATCCTCATGTTCTGTACTGTTTCCAGATTAATGGCATTGTTCCAATAGTAAGGTAACACAACTGAACACAATGCTCCCAGTACAATCTCAGCAATGCCTTGTACAACTGTAACATAATATCCCAGCTTCTATACTGAATGCCCTTTGTGAAGGCCCAGCTTGCCAAAAGCCTTCTTCACCACCCTGTCAACCTGTGATGCTACTTTATATAAGTATATACCTGCTCTTTATTCCCTCTGTTCTGCAACACTCATAATTAAACTCCATTGGTTATTCCTCAGTCCACTTAGCCAGCTGATCAAGATCCTGTTGCAATTCGTGATGACTTTCTTCAATGATACCACCTATTTTAGTGTCAACTCAAACTTACTAACCATGAATTGTACGTTCTTATCCAGATCATTGGATAAGATGACAAATGACAATGGGCCCAGTAGCAACTTCTGAGGCATAACATTAGTAATCGGTCTCCAGTCTAAAAAAACATCCCTTTCCCCATCACTCCTTGCTTCTTTCCACGACTCCTATATCCTTATGGATATAGAATGTGCACATTTTTCTATGGAACCTTATCAAAGGCTTTGCTTAAGTCCATATAGACTGTCTACTACTTGCCCTCATCAACCTTCTTGGTTACTTCCTCAAAAAACACAATAACATTTGTGAAACTCCCTTGTACAAAGTGGTCAATGTTATGAGATGCAGCTGGACAATACTTCCCTTCCCCCACCTGGCTCCCCACACCCCTCTCCTCCCCATCTCATCTGGTTCCACCCATCAACTATCAACACGTCTCAACCCTCCATCTTACTATAATGCACTGACAATCTTCCCTCAACACTCTCAGACTTGATGCAGAGGCTCAACCCAAAATGTCTGTCCCACCTTTGGCTCCACAGATGTGAATGCACTGAAGGGTTTTGACGTGCCAAAAATATAATTTGCACAATATGATTGCAAAGTAGGCTCCAAATAGTCAAAAACTGCGCTTTAAGAGGGCATTCTATCTCTCAGAATCTTCTCCAGTAACATACCTACCACAGATGTCAGGCTTCCTGCCGTTCCCAATTCCCACGTTTTTCTTTGCAGCCCTTCTTAAACACACAATGCCAGTCTTCTAGGACCTCACCCACAGCTGAGATAATCATCATTAGATACTGTAATATGGACTACTCCCAAGACATCGCAAACAACTTCCCTGTGTTCCGTAGTCTTAAGAAATATAGACAGTTAGCCAAACTTTGAGGAAATTCTAAGGACTCAAGGGCTTGATTGAGCTCAAGAAGGCCCTGCACGATGGCTCCAGCTGCTTATGCATTTCTTGTGGAGTTGAAGCATGAAGATCACATGCATTGTTTCTCTAGAAGGAGGAAATCTACTCTGCAAACCACGTTGGATTTACTCCTTCCACAGGGTGGCAGTGGCCGAGAAGGACCCTGGTGATAACTTTCTCTATGGAAGAGACACACTACTGTAGTTGCTGCAGTCAAATCCTTCCCGCATCCCTGAGGTCATCTGGCAGATCTTTTTCTTCGCAGATATGGAAGATGAGGTTCTGGAGGTCTGATTGAAATTCCACACTGGCACATTTTAGAACTTCCATGGGGGTACCATCTGCTCCATTGTCCTTGTTGGCTTTTACTTAGAACAAGGGATTTACATTTCTGGTTCCTCAGGTGTGGCTGGGAGGCTGAACTAATTAGATTGTTGTGGGATGGAATCAAGTGTGCACACATCAAGGACAGAGTCACAGTTGAGGAGATTAAAGAGTAACTTTTAATTAATATGTGAGACAAGCCTGAGACAATTAAACCCTGAAAGCAGAAAGATTCTCCAGAGTGCTTTCCATTGCAAGAAACCAAGGTAATGGTTTCGTCTTTCAGCACATTGAAAGGTCAAAATGTGCTGAAAGTGCTGAAAAACTGGAAAAATGAGTATAGCTGAGATGAGGGAGAGTTCTCAGTATAGGTTGCATAATTCAGCTTAGTTTAGTTTAGAGATACCACATGGAAACAAGTCCACGCTGATCATCGATCACCCATTCACACTAGTTCTATGTTATCCCACTTTCTCACTCCCTACACACTCGGAGAAATTTACAGAGGTCAATTAACCTACAAACCCGCATGTTTTGGGGATGTGGGCTGAAACTGGATCACCTGGAGGAAACCCGTGAGGTCACAGGGAGAATGTACAGACTCTGTACACTAAGCATCCGAGGTCAGGATCGACTCCCGGTCTCTAGCGCTGTGAGGCAGTGGCCCTACCACTGTGTCGCCCTTTCAAAATTCTTATCCTTTGTTTACAAACTCTACCACGCCCTCGCCACTGTATGCTGAGTTATTCTTTTGATCTTGAAATATACTGCCTTCTAGGTCATTTGGTAGTGACTCGTTTAGTTTATTATTGTCATGTGTACTGAGGTACAGTGGAAAGCTTATTTGTTGCAGTGAAAAGACTGTACATGAATACAATCAAGCCATCCACAGTGTACAGATACAGGATAAAGGGGATAATGTTTAGTGCAAGATAAAGTACATTAAAGTCAGATTAAATATAGTTCAATGGTCTCCAATGAGGTAGATGAGAGTTCAGGACTGTTGTCTAATTGATGAGAGGACGGTTCAATTGCCTGATGTACTTTTGATATTTTTGGGCAGTCTTCGGCATTTAAAGAGAGCAAGATGAATGCTCAGAAAATGCAATCAGCGCAGAGGGTGATCATCCAGTCATTTTTCAGCTGCACCAAGTTTTATGCCCTGTAAAGGCAAAAACGTGCACATGCGCACACATTCTTTGGCTGTTTAATCCCATTTATTTGTCAGCTTGTGTGCAGGCAATTTAAATAATTATTGTTTAGTTGTATCAACCAAGGAACTTATAATTCATTGTTGCTTTGTACAATCAAACTGGAACTCCCTCCCAGACTGGATGAACAAGTTTCTTGTATAAAACCGGTAAGAAATAAGAAGGCTGGGAAATTTGGTCACTGGTCCCTGGGTGAATCTTGCCTCTGGAAATTCAACCTGACACCCCTCATCACAATTTGTGCATGTTTTCGATACTGGATACGGCAGAGAATGGCATTATTTCCTGTAAAATACTACTTTAAATTAGTTCTGGAAGAAATTATTGCACATGAGATTCTAAGCATGTCTACCATTGGTGTGCCAACTAAAGTTTTTAGAGCACTGCTTGTTCTGCCAGGGGGATGATTTAAAGAGGATCAGAGCGGTCGGTCCCTTTTAATTTATCTACATAATGTTTCTCTTTGGGCTATCACCAATCTATCCCTCTCTACTTCATGACTCTTGCCTGCAATCCTAATGTTCATTAGTTCATAAGTGATAAGAGCAAAATTAGGCCATTTGACCTATCAAGTCCACTCTGCCATTCAATCATTGCCGATCTAACTTTCCATCTCAACCCCATTCTCCTGCCTTCTCCCCACAAACCCTGAAACCCATACTAATCTATCTATTTCTGCCTTAAAAATATCCACTGACTTGGCCTCCACAGACTTCTGTGCTAATGAATTCCACAGATTCACCACCCTCTGACTAAAGAAATTCCTCCTCATCTCCTTCCTAAAGGAACGTCCTTTAATTCTGAGGCTATGACCTCTGGCCCTAGACCCTCCCACTAGTGAAAACATCTACATCCACTCTATCAAGGCCTTTCACTATTTGGTAAGTTCTCAGATATGGGGATAACATTTGCTACCAGTTGATCTCCTGAGCCCTGATCAATTGACCTGACACCAGCACCTTAACTCATTGACGGCCTGCAACCCATGACTCAACTCACCACTCATTGGCAAACCTATGAAGCTCCGACAGAGCCCCTCCACTCTATCAAGCCCTGGCTTCAGCTGCAACCAAGCCTTGCCAGATTTATTAGTGAGCATTCCATTGGCACTGCTGATGATTTTCTCGCCCAATGTTTCTAGATTCTGCAGCACTTTACATGGAAAATTATAAACCAGTGTTCATCATCACAGCTTTGAGTGGTCATATCTGCACAATAAGTTCTGAGAAAATAAACCTTGCCATATAGTACAGGTTTTGGATGAACTACTGGAAGGTCATATGCAACTCTCTATGTTCAGGGAAAAATTGCTTGAAAGCAACAGTGCAACTTCTTTTAAGGCATTGATCTTCACTGCACTTTAGCATGAGGCGCTGAAGCCATGAGTGCTATTGATCTTATGGGAACCAAAATAGTGCATATTACTCCTGTTGTGTCTTCACCCAGTAACCTGTGAAATTGTAACAATATATCTAGGAACGTTACAAAATTTTGAGATTTTAAAAATCAAGCCTGTAATTTATCCCATCAGATAAAGCATAAAAAGAACTTTAATTTGATACCTAATTCACTTTCATATCTTCAGTATTAAAAAAAGTTATGGTAATTTTCATACTCGGAAATTAGCATCTTGTTCCCTATTGCTTTTCCATTAACAACACAAAAGCTGTGATCGAGGACAGTCAATTGACATAAAAGCCCATAACTTTCTTAAAAAATGAGAGAACTGAATGAAATTTTCAGTTATTATAGATTGAAGCATTCTGAAACAAAAATGATATCTTACTTGGATGGCCTGAAATTAAAGCATATAATTAGTTAGTTACCTAATTGTAGATAATTACAAAATTGACCGTTGTGACAGAAATAGTAATAAACACCCAGACTGCCTTGAAAATTCAAAAATGTGATATTCTCAAGATCAGAACTTTAATATTATTGTAACGTTAAAACAAATAGTAAATACCCAACAAAAAATTAATATTCATCAGTCATCAAATCAATTAAATTCATCTAAATTCAATTACTAGATCGAAACATCTATCCCATTCTTAAGAAAAGGCTAAAAATATTTTTTTAAATAGCCAAATTTTTTAAATAGACAATAACACAAAATATAGATGAGTTAGATGTTCTTATGACATGATTGTGCAAAAAAACAACCAATTTGGTTATATTGAGAGTGGATTGTGATAGATCGGAATGTGGCCGCTGCCATGATTTAAGCCCCGCGATATCGGCAGGCACGACACGGCCGATATCGGGGCCTAAATAACATATTTTGAATCATCAGATTAAAATGAAACCACACCAAAAAGCAACGAAAGATGTTAAATAAACGATATAACTTTTGTTTTGTCCTGATGTGGAAGTCCTTGATGTTGATGGCATTAGAAGTCACGTTTAACTTCAATCCAGCGATGCAATCGACCAGCAACTTTTTTAAAAACGGAAACAGAAGCGCAGAACGAATTTTCTTTATGAACTTGTAGTCCGAGCCAATACCTCTCCGACCACCAATACAAACCTGAATTTTAATCCCACCCCCCCACCCACCACAGCCTCCGGAATCGTGCCCCCACCCCCAGCCTCCGGAATCGCACGCACAGGCACCGCTGATGGTAGGTTTTGTAACAACGCTAATATATCTCTAAACTCCATAAAATATGCCATTTGGTTTCCATTGCTGCCTGTTACCTTTTACTATTCATGCACATGAAAACCTTGATCCCTTTGTACACTGCTCATCTGCAATCTTCCTCCATGTTGATGAAAGTCTACCTTCACATTCCTCTTAACAAAGTGAACTCACACTTTCCCCATATTAAACTCAATTTGCTACGTTTTCACCCAGACAAATTTCTATATCCTGACCTCAAAAGGACACAAAGTGCTGGTGTAACTCAGCAGGTCAATCAGCATCTCAGGAGAACATGGATAGCTGATGTTTTGGTTCAAGACATATCTTCAGACCCTTCAGTCTAAAGAAGAGGCTTTGATATCTTAACTAATCATCTACATTACCTACCTGAAACGATATACAATTTCTAGAAATCATCGATTACTATTTCCCTTTTGGAAACACAAGAAGCTACAGGTGCTGGAATATGGAATTTAAAAAAAAACAGGCTACTGGAGGAACTCAGCGTGTCAGGCAGCATCTTGGAGGCAGTGTTTCAGGTCGACACCTTGCATGTTAAAGAGAGAGGAAAAAACATTTTCAAAGGGGGCTTACCTTGAAGACTGCAGTGGAGTGGTAAAATGGAGACTCAAAAGGGGCTGCAGTTAGTCTAATTTAAAGCAAATTACATTTCTGCAAGTCCCTCTCTCACTGCCCCCCACCCCCCCCCAACCCCCCTATGGTTTCTACTGTTCTTCGACCATTTACATCTTCCTTCTACACTCAGTACTGATGCAGGGTCTCAACTCAAAACATTGATCATCCCTCTGCCTCCACAGATACGGCCTGACCCGTTGAGTTCAAGTCAAGTCAAGTCACATTTATTTATATAGCACATTTAAAAAACAACTCTCGTTGGCCAAAGTGCTTTACATTTGTTATAAGAATAGTATAAACAAACAAACTACATACATATATACATATAGCCCTCGCTCAGAGGACGTCAAGAAAGGCTTGGGAGTATAGATAAGTTTTTAGTCTTGACTTAAAGGAGTCGATGGAGGGGGGATGGGAAGGGGGATGCTGTTCCACAGTCTAGGAGCTGCAACTGCAAAGGCGCGGTCGCCCCTGAGCTTATGCCTAGACCGCGGGATATTCAGCAACCCCAAGTCGGCCGATCTGAGGGACCTGGAGGTGGAGTGGTGGGTGAGAAGACTTTTAATGTAGGTGGGGGCAAGCCCATTGAGGGCTTTGTAGACATAGAGGAGGATCTTGAAATGTATACGGAACCGCACAGGGAGCCAGTGGAGAGAGGCCAGCATCGGGGTGATGTGGTCCCTTTTTCGGGCACCCGTCAGGAGTCTCGCTGCGGCGTTTTGGACCAGTTGCAGGCGGGACAGGGAAGATTGGCTGATGCCAGTGTAAAGGGAGTTGCAGTAATCTAGGCAGGAGGAGATAAATGTATGGATGATCTTTTCAAAGTCATCAAAGTGGAGGAATTGTTTTATTTTAGCTATCGTCCGAAGCTGAAAGAAGCTAGCTTTAACCACGGCATTGACTTTTGTCAAATTTCAGTGCTGAGTCAAATATCACGCCAAGGTTTTTGACGTGAGGTTTGAGTAGTGGGGTAAGGCTTCCAAGGCTGCCTGCTATCATTTTGATTTGAGTCCGAGGGGCCGAGAAGGATGACCTCAGACTTACTCTCGTTCAACCAGTAGTTTGACTTTTGCCTTACAATTTCCATTGTATTGATTAGTATCAATTGCACCTTCCTTCCCACCCTCCTTCTTTACACTTGTTCATTTATTTCTTAGCTTCAAGGAGGAAATAAGATTGAAAAGACAAGCATTTGTTTACAATGACGTTTTTGTTCTCACACAGGTGTTGGTTGAGTCTATGTCTTTTTAATCCGGTAGTGTACTTGACTCCTGTAGATAGTAAAAGCAGACTTGTTATCTTGGTTTGATCTTAGATTCAACTGTTGAGTGCTCACAGCTGGTGTTACATTTGAGACTTAATTGCAGACAAAAGAAAACTACTCCAAATGGCAAACTAAAATAGGTGATTTTGATTTTAGGTTGGATGAATGAGTTGGTTGGATGCTGAAAGTCCTTGGGACATTCATGGCTTAGCCTCTTAAGTTTGGTAGGCAAAATGTAAGGGGTCAGGCAGGCATTGTTTCTCGTGGGACTGAACTTTCAAGACTGTCTTATACAATGCAGTCATCTCATTGAAGTGTCAATACATGCAAAGTCTGTCATAGTTGTGGATTCAAAGACCATCATTGATGTTTCAAATAAAAAGTGAACTCTCAAGGAACTGCAGATGTAGATTTACAAAAGCAAAACACAAGTGCTGGAGTAACTCAGCAGGTCAGGTGGCTTCTCTGGAGGACATGGATAGGCGACATTGCAGGTCGTGACCCTGCTTCAGACTGATTGCCATACCTTGAGGAGATTTTGCTGTGAAACAGTAAAATGTAGACATAAGGAACTGCAGATGCTAATTTGCAAAAAAAGATATCAAGTGCTGGTGTAATGCAATGGCTCAGGGAGGATCTCTGGAGGGTGGCTCCACTGGATGTTTCAGATTAGGACCCTTCTTAGGTCATAAGGTCATGTGATAGGAGCAGAATTAGGCCATTCGGCCCATCAAGTCGACTCCACATGGCTGATCTATCTCTCCCCCCCTACCCCATTCTCCTGCCTTCTCCCCATAACCCCTGACACCTGACCAAATTCACTATCTGAAGACGGGTCCCAACCCGAAACAACACCAATTCATGTTCTCCAGAGACGCCACCCAATCCACTGAGTTACTCAAGCACTCTGTTTCTTTTAAATTAAACTGCAGCTGCTGAAAATCTGAAAATAAAACAGAAAGTGGTCTGGTTGGGCAATATGTGCATCGCGAGAAACAGAGATAATATTTCAAGTCAATCACCCTTCTGACAGGGATCTAACTGAAATGTTAACTCAGTTTTTCACTTTCTACGGATACTATCTGGTCCTTTCAGCATATTCTGTTTTTACTTCTGATCACTTCTGTAATTTTTGGAAAAATTGACCTTGTATCCTGTGGGGTTGATTCACTACTTCATGTCCATTAGAGCAAACGGTTTCATCTAATGAATTTTGAAATGAGGAGAAATTTCCTCAGTCGAAATCTCTACTCCAACAACAACATTTCTTACTTTAACTATACTCATGTTATTCCCGTCACCGTGTATTTGTACACTGTGGACGGCTTGATCGTAATCATGCATTGTCTTTCTGCTAACTGGTTAGTACGCAACCAAAGCTTTTCACTATACCTCAGAACACATGACATTAAACAAAACAAAACTATTTTGCCCCACTACACTAATCCTATTTGCCAGCATTAGGTTGGTAGTCTTTCATGCCATATCTTTTCAGGTGCACATTTAAATATTTCTTAAACGTGGTTCTTGCATCTGATTTCATCACCTGCTCTGGCAGTAGGTAGTGAAGTCTAAAACCAGAAGGCAACTAGGTTAAAAGTGAGAGGGGAAAGGTTTAAGAGGGAGACGAGGGGCATTTTTTCCCGACAGATGATGGTGGGTATATGGAATGAGCTGCCAGAGGAAGTGGTAGAGGCAGGTATGATTGCAACATTTAAAAGACACTTCGATGTGCACAGGGATGAGAACAATTTAGAGGAATATACAGGACTATACATGCACCAACAATTGGGACAAGCTCAGTTAAGCAACGTAGTCAGCATTATGAGTTTGGCTGAAGAGCCTGTGCTACATAGCTCTATGATTCTATGACTATACTGATATTACATAGAAACATAGAAAATAGGTGCAGGAGTAGGCCATTCGGTCCTTCGAGTCTGCACCGCCATTTGATATGATCATGGCTGATCATCCAACTCAGTATCCCATCCCTGCCTTCTCTCCATACCCCCTGATCCCTTTAGCCACAAGGGCCACATCTAACTCCCTCTTAAATATAGCCAATGAACTGGCCTCAACTACCTTTTGTGGCAGAGAATTCCACAGATTCACCACTCTCTGTGTAAAAAATGATTTCCTCATCTCGGTCCTAAAAGTCTTCCCTCTTATCCTTAAACTGTGACCCCTAGTTCTGGACTTCCCCAACATCGGGAATAATCTTCCTGCATCTAGCCTGTCCAACCCCTTAGGAATTTTGTACGTTTCTATAAGATCCCCCCTCAGTCTTCTGAATTCCAACGTGTACAAGCCGAGTCTATCCAGTCTTTCCTCATATGAAAGTCCTGCCATCCCAGGAATCAGTCTGGTAAACCTTCTCTGTACTCCCTCTATGGCAAGAATGTCTTTCCTCAGATTAGGAGACCAAAACTGTACGCAATACTCCAGGTGTGGTCTCACCAAGACCCTGTACAACTGCAGTAGAACCTCCCTGCTCTTATACTCAAATCCTTTTGCTATGAATGCTAACATACCATTTGCTTTCTTCACTGCCTGCTGCACCTGCATTCCTACTTTCAATGACTGGTGTACCATGACACCCAGGTCTCGTTGCATCTCCCCTTTTCCTAATCGGCCACCATTCAGATAATAGTCTACTTTCCTGTTTTTGCCACCAAAGTGGATAACCTCACATTTATCCACATTATACTGCATCTGCCATGCCTTTGCCCACTCACCCAACCTATCCAAGTCACCTTGCAGCCTCCTAGCATCCTCCTCAGCTAACATTGCCCCCCAGCTTCATGTCATCCGCAAACTTGGAGATGTTGCATTCAATTCCCTCATCCAGGTCATTAATATATATTATAAATAGCTGGGGTCCCAGCACTGAGCCTTGCGGTACCCCACTAGTCACTGCCTGCCATTCTGAAAAGGACCCGTTTACTCCTACTCTTTGCTTCCTGTCTGCCAGCCAGTTCTCTATCTACATCAATACTGAACCCCCAATACCATGTGCTTTAAGTTTGTATGCTAATCTCTTATGTGGGACCTTGTGGAAAGCCTTCTGAAAGTCCAGATATAACACATCCACTGGTTCTCCCTTATCCACTCTACTAGTTACATCCTCGAAAAATTCTATAAGATTCGTCAGACATGATTTACCTTTCATAAATCCATGCTGACTTTGTCCAATGAACTCACCACTTTCCAAATGTGCTGCTATCCCATCTTTAATAACCGACTCCAGAATTTTCCCCACCACCGATGTTAGACTAACTGGTCTGTAATTCCCCGTTTTCTCTCTCCCTCCCTTGTTAAAAAGTGGGGTTACATTAGCTACCCTCCAGTCCTCAGGAACTACTCCAGAATCTAAAGAGTTTTGAAAAATTATCACTAATGCATCCACTATTTCTGCGGCTACTTCCTTAAGTACTCTGGGATGCAACTTATCCGGCCCTGGGGATTTATCGGCCTTTAATGCATTCAATTTACCTAACACCACTTCCCGGCTAACCTGGATTTCACTCAGTTCCTCCATCTCATTTAACCTCCGGTCCCTTGCTATTTCCGGCAGATTATTTATGTCTTCCTTAGTGAAGACAGAACCAAAGTAATTATTCAATTGGTCTGCCATGTCCTTGTTCCCCATGATCAATTCACCTGTTTCTGACTGCAAGGGACCTACATTTGTTTTAACTAATCTTTTCCTCTTGACATATCTATAAAAACATTTGCAGTCAGTTTTTATGTTCCCTGCCAGTTTTCTTTCATAATCTATTTTCCCTTTCCTAATTAAGCCTTTTGTCCTCCTCTGCTGAACTCTGAATTTCTCCCAGTCCTCTGGTAGGCTGCGTGTTCTGGCTAATTTGTAGGCTTCCTCTTTTGCTTTGATACTATCCCTGATTTCCCTTGTTATCCACGGATGCACTACCTTCCCTGATTTATTCTTTTGCCAAACTGGGATGAACACTTGTTGTAGTTCATCCATGCAGTTTTTAAATGCCTTCCATTGCATATCCAGCGTCAACCCTTTAAGAATCATTGGCCAGTCTATCTTGGCCAATTCACATCTCATACCCTCAAAGTCACCTTTCTTTAAGTTCAGGACCTTTGTTTCTGAATTAACAATGTCACTCTCCATCCTAATGAAGAACTCAACCATATTATGGTCACTCTTGCCCAAGGGGCCACGCACAACAAGACTGCTAACTAACCCTTCCTCATTACTCAATACCCAGTCTAGAATAGCCTGCTCTCTCGTTGGTTCCTCTACATGTTGGTTTAGAAAACTATCCCACATACATTCCAAGAAATCCTCTTGCTCAGCACCCCTGCCAATTTGATTCACCCAATCTATATGTAGATTGAAGTCACCCATTATAATGGTTTTCCCTTTGTTGCACGCGTTTCTAATTTCCTGTTTGATGCCATCCCCAACTCCACTACTACTGTTAGGTGGCCGGTACACCACTCCCACTAGCGTTTTCTGCCCCTTAGTGTTTCGCAGCTCTACCCATATCGATTCCACATCCTCCAAGCTAATGTCCTTCCTCTCTATTGCGTTAATCTCCTCTCTAGCCAGCAACGCTACCCCGCCTCCTTTTCCTTTCTGTCTATCCCTCCTGAATATTGAATATCCCTGAATGTTCAGCTCCCAGCCTTGGTCACCCTGGAGCCATGTCTCCGTGATCCCAAAGTCGGGATCAAACCCGGATCTCTGGCGCTGTAAGGCAACAACTCGACCTCTTGCACATTCATTGGGTGTAATATTCTCCAGTAGCATTCACAATGAAGCGTTTTATTCTTTATTATATCAGGCATCGCCATTTTACATGCAGAAGGCAGTGGAGGCCAATTCACTGGATGTTTTCAAGAGAGAGATAGACTTAGCTCTTAGGGCTAATGGAATCAAAGGATATGGGAAGAAAGCAGGGACAGGGTACTGACATTGGATGATCAGCCATGATCATATTGAACGGCAGTGCTGGCTCAAAGGGCCGAATGGCCTACTCTTGCACCTATTTTCTATGTTTCTATGTTACCAAACTCCCCACCATCAACTCCAAAAGCAGCCAACTTAATCATGGCTCATTTACACACTGGTCGTACCCTCATCTCCCCACTCCCAATGGGCAGAAGACAGAAAAGCTTGAAAGCACCAGATTCAGGAACAGCTTCTTCCCCAATGTTATCAGACTAAGGTGTGATCCTTTCATAAGCTATGGGTGTAGTCCAGATCGGCAATCTGTCTGAAGAAGGGTCCCAACCCGAAACATCGTCTATTCATTCCCTTCAGACATACTGCCTGACCCGCTGAGTTATAGATACATAGAGACATAGAAAATAGGTGCAGGAGTGGGCCATTCGGCCCTTTGAGCCAGCACCGCCATTCAATGTGATCATGGCTGATCATCCACAATCAGTGCACCATTCCTGCCTTCTCCCCTTATCCCTTGATTCCACTAGCCCCGAGAGCTCCATCTAACTCTCTTTTGAATGCATCCAGCCTCCACTGTCTTCTGAGGCAGAGAATTCCACAAATTCACAACACTCTGGGTGAAAACGTTTTTTCCGCATCTCAGTTCTAAATGGCCTACCTCTTATTCTTAAACTGTGGGTCCTGGTTCTGGACTCCCCCAACATCGGGAACATGTTTCCTGCATCTAGTGGGTCCAGTCCCTTAATAGTTAATAGAGTCTGAAGAAGGGTTTCGACCCGAAACGTTGCCTATTTCCTTCGCTCCATAGATGCTGCCTCACCCGCTGAGTTTCTCCAGCTTTTTGTCTTCCTTCGATTTTCCAGCATCTGCAGTTCCATCTTAAACCCTTAATAGTTTTACATGTTTCTATAATATATCTTCTCATCCTTCTAAATTCCAGTGAATACAAGCCCAGTCGTTCAATTCTTTCATCCTATGACAGTCCCGCCATCCCGGGAATTAAACTCGTGAACCTACGCTGCACTCCCTCAATAGCAAGAATGCCCTTCCTCAAATCAGGAGACCAGAACTGCACACCATACTCCAGGTGTGGTCTCACTTGGGCCACGTAGAACTGCAGAAGGACCTCTTTGGTCCTATACTCAAATCCTCTCATTATGAAGGCCAACATGCCATTAGCTTTCTTCACTGCCTGCTGCACCTGCATGCTTACTTGGAGTTCTTCCAGCATTTTGTGTTTTACTCTCCTGAAGTTAAGTTCTTTCAATATCAGGCCCTTTAACAGCTAGACTGTCACTTCACAGCATTAACAGTGAACAATATCAACCTGTATCCGTAAAAATAGCTGTACAGATTAGATTATTTAAAAGTAGTCAGTCAAAGCTTTTCACTGTATCTCGGTACACGTGACAATAAACTAAACTGATGTCGCTAGAAAAGGAAATCATACTAATAGGATAGACACAGCTGATTACAAAGTTTATGTATTAGTGAAAAAACAAAGTGCTGAGGAACTTAGTGGCTCAGGCAGCATCTGTGGAGGAAAATGGACAGCCGCATTTCAGATCAGGACCCTTCTTCAGACATAAGTTTTTGTATTATGGTATTTCGGCAAGGCAATCCAAGGCAATCCTGTTTTGAAGGTGTTTAACAACTAATAACTAACAACTCAAGGTGAGCTGTTGGAAGGATGAGAGGGTATCTTATTGAAACATATAAGATTGTTAAGGGTTTGGACACACTAGAGGCAGGAAGCATGTTCCCGATGTTGGGGGAGTCCAGAACCAGGGGCCACAGTTTAAGAATAAGGGGTAAGCCATTTAGAATGGAGACGAGAAAACACTTTTTCACACAGAGAGTTGTGAATCTGTGGAATTCTCTGCCTCAGAGGGCGGTGGAGGCCGGTTCTCTGGATACTTTCAAGAGAGAGCTAGATAGGGCTCTTAAATATAGCAGAGTCAGGGGATATGGGGAGAAGGCAGGAACGGGGTACTGATTGGGGATGATCAGCCATGATCACATTGAATGGCGGTGCTGGCTCGGGGCCGAATGGCCTACTCCTGCACTTATTGTCTATTGTTTGTCTATTGTTGCTTCTTAGGGCCAGTAACCAGTAACCAGAGTCCAATCCTAACCTTTGGTGCTGTCTGTGTGTTTTCCCTGTAACCGAGTGGGCTTTCTCCGGTTCTCTGGGATGTGGGAGGTTGTCTCCAAGCTGCCTACAATATTGGGCCTCATGAACAAGCCACTCACAAGAGGTACTCTAAGGCAGACAAAAATTTAAAAACCAATTCAGTAAATGTCAAAGATGCAAAAGAATACAGAACAGAAACTTTACTTTCAATATGGCGAAGTCATATGATCACTAAGTTCATCATAAGTTCATACTTACTTTATTAGCCAAGTACGTTTTGCAACATACGAGGAATTTCATTTGCCATACAGTCATACTAATAAAAAGCAACAGAACACACAAAATATATTTTAACAGAAATATCCACCACAGTGACTCCTCCACATTCCTCACTGTGATAGAAGGCGAAAAAAAATTCAATCTCTTCCCTTCTTTGCCCTCCCGCGGTTGGGGGCCTCGAGCCTTCCGTTGACGGGACGATCTTGACTTCCTTAGCCGGAGGCATTCGGGCCCTCCGCGTGGGGGCAATCAAGCTCCTGCATTGGGGGGGGGGGGGGGATTCTTAGCTACCCCGCACCGGGCGATCCGACCCCGGGTCGGGGCTGGTCGAACCTTCTGCGTCGTTGGAGCTCCCGACATCTACGGTCTCAACCCAAAACTGCGAGCTCCCGATGGTGCAATCCGCAGGCTGCGGTTTGAGCGTCGATCACGGGCAAGGAATTGCAGGCTCCGATGGTAAGTCCACGCCCCCGCGGTGGGGCTCAAAGTCAGTCTCGAGCAAAGCCGCCGGTTCCATGATGTTAGGCCACAGAGCGACCAGAGATACGAACCGGAAAATAATCGCATCTCCAGCAAGGAAAGAGATTGAAAAAAAGTTTCCCCCGACCCCCTTCCCCAACCACCACATAAAACAAACCAGAGAAGATTAAAACAAACTTTTAAAACACATTAAAAATAACAACAAAAAGACAAAAAGACAGACTTTTGGCGAGGCTGACATCATCAGTGCCCCCTAGGAGCAGAATTAGGCCATTTGGCCCATCAAGTCTACTCCGCCATTCAATCATGGCTGGTCTACTTTTCCCTCTCAAACCCCATTGTCCTGCTTTCTCCCCATAACCTTTGACGTCCTTACCAATCAAGAACCTGTCAATCTCCGCTTTAAAAATACCCAAAGATGGCCTCCGTCTGTGGCAATGAATTCCACTGATTCGCCACCCTCTAGCTAAAGAAATTCCTCCTCAGCTCTTTTCTAGAGGTACGTCCCTTTATTCCAAAGCTGGGCGCTCTGGGAAGAATAAAAATGGGTATTTAATGTAAGTGGATTTTTGATGGTCAGCGTGGATTTGGGGGTTGAAGGCCTGTTTCCATACTGTTTGACTCCATGTTTCTATAACCATATTAGGGCAGCACGGTGGCGCAGTGGTAGAGCTACTGACTTACAGCGCCAGAGACTCGGGTGTGATTCTGACTATGGGTGCTTGTCTGTACGGAGTTTGTACGTTCTCCCCGTGACCGCGTGGGTTTTCTCAGAGACCTTCGGTTTCCTCCCACAATCCAAAGACGCACAGGTTTGTAGGTTAATTAGCTTGGTATAAGTGTAAAGTTAAACCTAGTGTGTGTAGAGCAGTGTTAATGTGCGGGGATCGGTGCGGACTCGGTGGGCCCAATTGGCCTGTTTCCGCGCTGTATCTCTAAACTAAACTAGAATCGGCTTACTATGCTGATGCATAAAGTCTGTTCTGCAGAAGAGCGGGCAGCATACCTAGTGGTCAAACTATGAACCAGGGAAGAAACAAGAGAAACAAAATCCTACCATTTCATACATGGTCTTTCACTGCCACCTTATGAACACATTTTAAATTTCACTTTCAGATAAAAATTTCGACACATAGACTTGTTCATTTTCAAAATGAGCAAATTTTAGCCAGCTTGGTTTTCTTTTTTTGTGCATTAAAATCTTTGAATTAGTTAAAAACATGTTGAAACAAGATGACAATTTGCTGTGCCTTTGAAGGCACTGGGCCTGTACTCGCTCGAGTTCAGAAGCATGAGGGGGGACCTCATTGAAATTTAGTCTAAATTTAATAACATTGTCTTTTGATAAATGTGTAAATGCAAAAGCAATAAGCTCCCGCGTGATTGAGGTGGGACCTCACTGAAACTTAACGAATAGTGAAAGAGTGGATGCGAGGAGGATGTTTCCACAAGTGGGAGAGTCTCGGACCAGAGGCTGTAGCCTCGGAATAAAAGGACGTACCTTTAGAAAGGAGATGAGGAGGGCGGTGAATCTGTGGAATTAATTACCACAGACGGCTGTGGAGGCCTAGTCAATGGATATTTTTAAGTCGGAGATTGACAGATTCTTGATTAATAAGGACGTCAAAGATTATGGGGAGAAGGCAGGAGAATGGGGTTGAGAGGGAAAGACAGATCAGCCATCATTGAATGTCAGTGGCCTAATTCTGCCAAATGGCCTAATTCTGCTACTAATACTTATGAACTATTTAAATAATTAGAAACTGTGCCTTTATTTACATTTATATTTTTAATTATATTTATTGCCCTATCTTGAACAAATTGGATAAGAATTCCAATTACAACTGCAACCCACAAGACACTTGCTCTGAGGAAAAGTATCCCCTTTATCTGAAGAAGGGTCTCGACCCGAAACATCACCTATTCCTTCGCTCCATAGATGCTGCCTCACCCGCTGAGTTTCTCCAGCATTTTTGTCTACCTTCCCTTTATATGACATTCACTTTATAAAGCCCCAACATGACTCATTGGATTACTCTTGGTCAATCTGTTTAAAAAGGGACTAAATTATTCCAGGAATTTGACTGAAGAAGTTTCAGATTGTACGGAAGACATATGATTCTACAAAACCTTCTCATTTTTGTTCAAGATCAAGGCCAAGGATATTTCCAGCATAAGAATCCTTTCCGATACAATCATACCACTAACCGTCACTCCGAGCAGCACCAAGGCCATGCAGAAACTGCCACAGAGGACTGGAAACAATGTACTCAGCTCTAACTTAATCTGAAGTTATCACCCATGCCTGTGCTGGGAATTATTCAGGAAGAAGGCATTTTAGTCCCCT
Source organism: Malacoraja senta (assembly GCA_038087875.1). Classification (NCBI taxonomy): domain Eukaryota; kingdom Metazoa; phylum Chordata; class Chondrichthyes; order Rajiformes; family Rajidae; genus Malacoraja; species Malacoraja senta. The sequence continues at coordinate 169,340 of CM076000.1, read as the reverse complement.
TGTGTCTGCATTTGAGGATGAATAAAGTACATAGAACAGCACAGCACACGGGCGGCACCGTAGCGCAGCGGTAGAGTTGCTGCCTTACAGCGCTTGCAGCGCCAGAGTTCCGGGTTCGATCCCGACCACAGGCGCTGTCTGTACGGAGTTTGTACGTGACCTGCGTGGGTTTTCTCCGAGATCTTTGGTTTCCTCCCACACATCAAAGGCATAGAGGTTCGTAGGTTAATTGGCTTGGTGTAAATGTAAATTGGAAGTGTGTGTGTGGGACAGTGTTAGTGTGCGGGGATCGCTGGTCGGCGCCGAAGGGCCAGTTTCCGCACGGTATCTCTAAACAATCTAAACACAGGAACAGGCCCTTCAGCCCTCATTGTGCATATCAATCATGATGCCAAGTTAAACTAATCTCCTCTGCCTGCATGCGATATATATCTCTCCATTCCCTGCATATCTACGTTCTTATGTAAAATATTCATGGCACTATCATACATATATGATCCATTACCACCCCTTGGCAGAGCCTTCTAGTCACCCACCACCCTGTGTGTAGAAACTTTACCCCGCTCACCTCCGTTAAATATTACCCCACTCATCTGAAAACTATACCCTCTAGTCTTTGACATTTCCACTTTGGGGAAAAAGGTTTCTGGCTCTCTACGCGTTGGCATCATTTTACATGTATTCACAAAGCAGATGTCCTAAAATAGGTAGGGATGGTGTTGATGATATAAAGGTTTAGGTGATGGATTGAATGTCATATCGAAGGCCCATCTCTCAACAGCTCTCAATGTTTGGCACAGTCTGAATCAAACATGGGAACTGGATCAGAGCCCAAGGAGTGGCCTTCAGCATCAAACTCAACAATAATTAGTTTGGTTTCGTTCAGAGATACAGCGTAGAAACAGGCCCTTCGGCCCTACCGAGTCCGTTCCGACCAGCGGTCACCCGTACACTAGTTCTACCCTGCACCCCAGGGGCAATTTAACAGAAGCCAACTAACCTATAAACCTGCACGTCTTTGGAGTGTGGAGGAAACCGGCGCACCCGGAGAAAACCAACAAGGTTGCAGGGAGAACGTACCAACTCTGTACAGACAGCACCTGCAGTCAGGATCGAACCCTGGTCTCTGGCCCGCAGTCAGGATCGAACCCTGGTCTCTGGCGCTGCAAGGCAGCAACTCTACCGCTGCACCACTGTACCATCCAATTACCTTCATCTCTGCTTTGATAAACAAACTCATCCACTCATACATACCTAAGGGAGGACTAGGGTTAATATTTTAGTTCAATTAACCTTTACCAGCATGGATAAAAGGTCATCCATTTTGTTTGTCTCTATAGATACCTCCCAACCTCGAGTACTGTCAGCGTTCTTATTTTTACATAGCTTTCCTGACATTTAATTCACCTCCAATTAATAATGTCACCTCTGGGTACTGTCAGAGAGATCTCCAACCATTGTTATTAATTCCATCAAAAAGTTGCCTGCCTTTTAAAAGTACAGCGATTTTTAAAATATTGCCACTCTCTCAATGCCATGCCCCTGCAGATACAGTCCATGAATGATCGCTATGCTGCCCAGACCATCACGCAAACCAACCTCCCTTCCATTGACTTCATCTACACTTCACGCTGCCTCGGCAAGGCCAGCAGCATAATCAAGGACCAGTCTCACCCTGGCCACTACCTCTTCTCCCCTCTCCCATCAGGGAAGTGGTGCAGAACTGTGAAAACGCACACCTCCAGATTCAGTGTTTAAGAAGGAACTGCAGATGCTGGAAGGTAGACAAAAATGCTGGAGAAACCCAGCGGGTAAGGCAGCATCTATGGAGCGAAGGTAATAGGCCTTCGCTCCATAGATGCTGCCTCACCCGCTGAGTTTCTCCAGCATTTTTATCTACCTCCAGGTTCAGGGACAGTTTCTTCCCAGCTGTTATCATCCTATCACCAACTAGAGAGCGGTCTTGAGCTACCTTCTATCTAATTGGAGATGGGATCACAGGAATGTACAAACTCCGTACAGACTGCATCCGTAGTCAGGACCAAACTCAGGTCTCTGGCTCTGCAAGGCAGCAACTCTACCATTGCACCACCGTGATGCCCTTTTAGTCTCCTTCAGGCGTCACCCTTTGGTCCCCTTTTTATCTCTAGCCTTTTGTCCACCCATCTGCTAATCAAAAACACCCTTCCCCTGTATCCACCTATCACTTGCCAGGCTTTGGCCTACTGCTGCCTCTTTTCCAGGTTTCTCTCCTTCACTACATTCAGTCTGAAGGGTCTCGATCCAAAACATCACCCATTCCTTTTCTCCAGAGATGCTGCCTGTCCCGCTGAGTTACTCCAGCATTCTGTGTCTATCTTTGATTTAAACCAGCATCTGTAGTTCCTTGTGTGCGAACCAAAAAAGGGCTAATGGGCCTGTCCCACAGGGCGATTTTTTAGGCGACTGCCGGCGACTGTCATAGTCGTAGCAGGTCGCCAAAATAACGGTGACTGGACCCACCCTACGACATAAAATGTGAAATTGTCTATGTAAGATTCATCACTATAACAACAACAAAAACGGTCAGCACCGGCGACAACCTACGTTAACCTGGCAACAACCTACGACAGCACCTACGTCAGGAGAAGTCAAGCTACGCTCATTGGCGTCAAACCCACTGTCACCGAAAATGTTTCAACATGTTGAAAATCCAGCAGCGACCAGAAAGACGCTACGACTCTTTGGGCGACTGAGGAGACGACTCACGACCGTACAGGCGACATCCCGGCGACCATGTGGCGACAGCCTAGTCACCTAAAAAATCGCCTAAGTGGGACAGGCCCATTAGATACATCAGGAGAAGTGCTACATAGAACACAGAGCAGTACAGCACAGGAACAGGCCCTTCAGCCCATAATGTCTGTGCTGGATATGATGCCAGGTTAAACTGCCTGTACATGTCTGAAAGTCAACAACTTAAATGGTGCATATTCACTACTTTATCATTTTTGCTTTCACCTCCCTCTCAAATCTTTACATTCTGCTTTTAAAATTGCTCAGATACTCACGCTAAAGATGCATCTGACCGCAGCGATGATCAAAAAAGATTCAATCTAACCACACAGGGGATCAAATGAATTACAGGTTTTGCAATGATACCACACGACCATGTATAAAACAGTAAAGTGAGCCCATCATTTCTCAGAGTTTGGAGCATGCAGACATGAGCAGCCCTACAGTCCATGTGTAGAATGGTTCAGCCTTCATTCCAGCAATTAGAACAAGCCTAATGTTCACTGCAGTGAAAGTTGAAATCACACGTAACAAAATCTTAGAGAGTTAGATGTATGGACAGTGCAGCCATTTTCATCTAAAGGGTAATAACATTTCTGAAAAGGTTTACCAGAATGCAGTAGAAACAAGGAACTCCAAAGGCTGGTTTACACCCCTAGACTGTGGAACAGCATCCCCTTTCCCATCAGAACTGCCCCCTCCATCGACTCATTTAAGTCAAGACTAAAGACTTATCTATACTCCCAAGCCTTTCCTGACGTCCTCTGTGAGGGCGACATGTATATATGTATGTAGTTTGTTTTGTTTGTGCTATTCCTATAACAAATGTAAAGCACTTTGGCCAACGAGAGTTGTTTTTTAAATGTGCTATATAAATAAATGTGACTTGACTTGACACCAAAGGAAGACGCAAAGTGCTGGCGTAACTCAGCAAGTCAGGCAGCATCTCTGTAGTCCAGTCTGAAGAAGGATCCTGACCTAAAACGTCACCTATCCTGTTTTATCCAGAGATGCTGCTTGATCTGCTGAGTTACTCCAGCATTTTGTGTCCATGTTTACTGGAATGCTGCCTGGATTAGAAGGTTTAAGAAGGAACTGCAGATGCTGGAACAATCGAAGGTAGACAAAAAATGCTGGAGAAACTCAGCGAGACAGGCAGCATCTATGAAGAGAAGGAATAGGCGACGTTTCGGGTCGAGACCCTTCTTCAGACTGATGTCGGGGGGAGACGGGGGGGGGGGTGAAGAAGGACGTAGGCGGAGATAGTAGGACTTGTGGGAGAACTGGGGAAGGGGAGGGGAAGGAGGGAGAAAGCAAGGGCTATCTAAAAGTTTCTCCAGCATTTTTTGTCTACCTGGATGAGAAGGTGTTAGCTATGAGGAATGGTTGGATTGGCACAAGTAACTGCAGATACTGGTTTGCCAAAAAAGAGTATCTCAGCGGGTCAGGCAGCATCTCTGGAGAACATGGATAGGTCTTGTTGTGTTTTTGGTCCCGAACCATAACATCACCAAGTTGGGCTGAAGGGCCTGTTTCCCTGTTGTATGATTCTACAATTCTGTAGCATCCATCACGATGTTGCAGATTATTCGTTCATGTAATGTCTGATTTACTTAATGGCTAAATCAATATTCCATTTAAACCACAAGGATAATGTTTGACTTTTTAATAATACTTGCATTATTTACACTGCTTAAAATAGAGTCATAGTACTACAGTGTGGAAACAGGCCGTTCGGCCCAACTTGTCCACACCAACCAATATGCCCCATCTACGGTAGTCTACATGCCTGTGTTTGGCCCAGATCCTTCTAAACTATTCCCATGTACCTGTCCAAATGTTTTTTAAACATTGTGATAGTACCTGCATTAACTACCTCCTCTGGCAGCTTGTTCCATACACCCACCACCACCAAGTTTTGTGTAAAAAAAAGTTGCTCCACAGGTTCCTATTAAATCTTTCCTCCCTCACCTTAAACCTATGTCCTCCGAGTAAAAGTCTCTGTAAAACCCTATCTGTTCCTCTCAAGATCTTATACACCTCTATAAGATCATCCCTCATCCTCCTGCGTTCCAAAGAATAAAGTCCTGGCCTGCTCAACCTCCCTATAGCTCTGCCCTCGAGTCCTGGCAACATCATCATAATTCTTCACTGCACCCTTCCCAGCTGAACAACATACTTCCCCTATAACCAGGGTGACCAAATCTGAACACAATACTGCATGGCTGGCCTCACAAATGTCTTGTACAATGGTAACAAAACCTCCCAACTTCTATACTCAATACTCTGACTGATGAAGGCCAATGAGCCGAAAGCCTTCTTGACCACCCTATCAACCTGTGACGCCACTTAAGGAACAAAATGTTAAATGCTAAATATTGTTCCAAATTAGAAGTCTGCATCATCTTGTCAGATTTTGATGCTATTCGTGCAAAAGCGAGTTGACACAAAATGGGACCAAATTCTAAACTATAAATAATAACTGAACTTCCTGAACTATACAAGCCAAACATAATTAACCATGACATGTTTCTACTGTAAAATTTGTAAGGCGTCCTTGAGAGTCTTTGAAAGGCGCCCATAAGTATAATAAATTATTATTATTATTATTATGACAATACAATGGCGTCTAGTCAGATAATAAAAGGCTGTCCATTTGTTCTCAGGATGTGTCCAAAACCAACCCATTTAAACACTATCTAGTTTAATAGCTGTGCATCTATTTCTACAACTGCGACAGCAAGCTATACAATGTGATCCAGACTGGAGGGAGAATCTCTCAACATCCAAAGACATGAATCGACAGAATGCGGATTTTCAAGATGGTCTAGAAACAGATTATTATTTTGTAGCAGCATGTCTACGGTCAGGATATTGATGTGTAAACATTGTTCCTCTGGGTTTCTTCCCTCCTTTCATTTACTGATGGCACAGGTTCTTTCATTGTAGCTGTTGGTTTCTATAAGGTGCTGGCTTGTCGGTCATCAGGACCCTCCCGAAGGCTCGTCAGTCGGTGGGACTAGGAACCCGCCCGAAGGCTCGTCGGACGGCGTAACCGGGTGGGAGCTGGAGGTCACAAGGTCATAAGTGATAGGAGTAGAATTAGGCCATTCAGCCCATCAAGTCTACTCCGCCATTCAATCATGACGAATCCATCCCTCCCTCCCGACCCCATTCTCCTGCCTTCTCCCCATAACCTCTGACACCCGTACTAATCAGGAAGGTCGGACGCAAGGAGCAAGGGCCGGTGGGAAGGTGAGCTGGGGTGATGCCTCCAGCACCTTCAGGGTCAGCTGCAAGAGGTGGCCCCGGGACACAAAGGTGGCCGGGCGAGGAGAGTAGAGGGACGTCGGTTCACGGCAACTGCTTCAGTACATCGAGCGCGCGCGCCGACCGGACATTGGACTTTGAATACTGCCGGTGCCTGCATGTGTAATAGATGCAAAAAGAATTTCACTCTGCAGTTGCTTATGTGGCAAATAAAGCTCTATTGAACCATTGAAGTATGTTTAGCATGATGGGTGAGCCTCCATGGTCTTCACTTAAGATGTACACAATTAGAAGGAGCAACCTACAGTGGCCACCCTGGCTAATTTTTCTGTCCCAACTGACCAATGCAGTAGGCACCTTTTAATTTAGTTAGATACAAAATGTTGGAGCAACTCAGTGGGACAGGCAGTATCTCGGGAACGAAGGAATGTGTGACATTTCGGGTCGAGACCCTTCTTCAGACTCTTCAGATTAGTTAGTTAGGTTTATTATTTTTGTCACATGTACCGAGACAAAAGCTTTTGATCATGTGCTCTCCAGTAAAAAAGACTACACATGAAGACAATCAAACCGTCCACAGTGCAAAGATAACGGATAATGGGCACAACATTTAGTGCAAAGACATAACAAAGAAGTCCGATAAAGTCCAATTAAAGAAAGTTCAAAGGTCTATAATCATAATCATCATAAATCATACTTTATTAGCCAAATATGTTTTGCAACATATGAGGAATTTGATTTGCCATACAGTCATACCAATAAAAAGCAACAAACCACACAAAATACATTCTAACATAACCATCCACCACAGTGACTCCTCCACATTCCTCACTGTGGTGGAAGGTGGAAACAAAGTTCAACCTCTTCCCTTCTTTGTCCTCGGGGTGGCTTCGAGCCTTCCGTTGTCGGGGCAATCTTGGCTCCCGTAGCCGGCGGTCGGGCCGCATCGGGGTGATCAAGCTCCCGCATCAGGGGGATCTCAGCTCCCCGCGATCGGACCCGGGTCGGGGCTGGTCGAGCCTCCTGCGATGTTGAAATCCTTCTCGATGTTGAAATCCGCAGGCCGCGGTTGGAGCATCGATCCCAGGCAAGGGATCGCAGGCTCCGATGCCAAGTCCACAGCCCCTCGGTGGGGCTCAAAGTCAGTCTCGGGCAAGGCCTCCAGCTCCATGATGTTAGGCTGCACAGCGACCGGAGATACGATCCGGGAAACAATCGCATCTCCGGCAAGGTGAGAGATTGAAAAAATGTTTCCCCTGACCCCCTCCCCCACCCCCCACATAAAACAAACCAGAGAACATTAACATATACTTTTAAAACACACTAAAAATAACAACAACAAAAAGGAAAGACAGACAGAGCGTTGGCACGGCTGCCATCGCGCGACGCCACCTGTTAATGAGGTAGATGGGAGGTCAGGACCACACTATCTGATGACAGGACGGTTCAATTGCCTAATAACAACTGGGAAGAAATGTCTTGTCTACAATAATAATTGTAGACGAGACAATAAGACCCTGGTACAATATAAATGGCCACACACATCTGTTAAACCACAGTCAATGGAGAAAAAAAACATTACATTCGTTTGTTAGTTAATATAATTAAATCGTACCTACCGTCTGAATTAGTCTGAAGATGGGTCTCGACCCGAAACGTCACCCATTCCTTCTCTCCTGAGATGCTGCCTGTCCCGCTGAGTTACTCCAGCATTTTGTGTCTAAATCGTACCTTGGATTGGTAGTTTTATTCCCCTGCAAATCCGTGCTTTTTTCCTTGGAATTGTTTTGAGGTAAAAATCATGTTCAAAATCCACGCTGCTAGCCATGGAAAAGGTCTTCAGCCAGTGGAGGAAGTGGTTGAGATGACTTTCCCTGTGAAAAATCGCCAAGCCACCCTTTGGTAACATTATATGATTGCTGGTTTTTACAGGTATAAAACATGTAAAACCAATAATTTAAAGTGCATGGCCCATCCATGCCTCTACAAGGATAGAAACAGATTAATATTCTTCAAAAGACTAATTCATATCTGTCTTACTGTTATCATTTGTTTGTTTTATGTGCGTGTATGTAACTTTTTGTTTATGATATTGTTTACAGTGTACTATGTTTATATATTCTGTTGTGCTGCCGCAAGTAAGAATTTCATTGTGCGGTTTGGGACATATGACAATAAAACACTCTTGACTGTCTTCCTCGTTTTTTTCTTGCTGGTTACCTCTCCTTTGCAAACTTTTGTTAATTCAGAAATTGATGAGTGCTTGTCACTCACTGAGCGATCAACTTCGATCCTCAATATTTAAGTTTAAACTTTGCCTGTACGCCCTGTCAGAAGCCATCGGCAACATTCAGTGCATTCTTCTTTTGATCACCCCAACCACAGACTGTTTACCCTCCTACCATCCGGGAGGCGCTACAGGTCTCTCCGTTGCCGGACCAGCAGGTCCAGGAACAGCTTCTTCCCTGCGGCAGTTACACTACTCAACACTGTACCTCGGTGATTGCCAATCAACCCCCCCCCCCCCCCACCGGACACTCCTCCCACCAGGATTTATTAGATTTATTTATTTACTGCTCATATTTATGTCGCTTTTCTAGGGAGATGCCAACTGCATTTCGTTGTCTCTGTGCTGTACACTGCACAATGACAATAAAGTTGAATCTGAATCTGAATCTGAATCTCTCCATATTGCTGCCAGGAATCAAAGCTGTGCTGGTAGATTAATTGGCTGCTGTAATTTACCGTAGCTGCAACAGTAGCTATTGTAGTGGCTACTGTAGTTAGACACAAAGAACAGTTGCTGGAATCTAATGTAGAACATGTGTTTAGTTTAGTCTAGAGTTACAGTGCGGAAACATGCCCATCAGCCCACCGAGTCCTTGCCGACCAGCGTTCCCCGTACACTAGCACTATCCTACGCACTAAATTTCGTTTGAACCTCAATGAGGTTCAAATGACCACAAATAAATTGTATCATTGTATCACTTGGGAAAATTTTATAATTTTACCGAAGCCAAATTAACCTATAAACCAGAGCACCCGGAGAAAACTCACGCGGTCACAGGGAGAAGGTACAAACTCCATACAGACAGCACCCTTAGTCAGGATCTAACCCAGTTCTCTGGTGCTGTAAGGCAGCAACTCTACCGCTGCACCACTGTACCGCTCTTGCTGCAGTACCTCAGCGGCTCGGGTTGCATCTATGTGTGGACAGCTTTTCGGGCCGGGATCCATCTCCAGACTGGTCCCCTCCAGCACTTGGTGTTCTATTCTTTTTGCAGGTCAGTGGCAAGAGTTTCGAAAATGAGAGTTGATGGCTTGCGTGAGATAATGCACTACAGTCTAATGAAAGGGAGTTCAGGCGTGATTGGAGTGTTTTGCCGGGAGCTAACATGGACCTAATGGGTGGAATGGCCACCTGTTTTTATTAGCCGGTACGTTCCATTCCAGTTTGGTGCTCTTCCTGTTGTTTTTCTCTAATGCCATCTAGTGAAAAAGTTAGAGATGACAAACATACTGCAGAGCTCTGATTTTCACCAATCATTGCTGTAATAGTTGATAGAAATATTTCAAATTATGTGAGGCATAGATAGGGTAGAGAGTTAGAACCTTATTCCCATGGTGGAAATATCAAAGGCAATGGGGCGTAGCTTTAAGGTGAGAGGAGCAAAGTTTAAAGGAGATGTGCGGGACAAGTTTTTTTTTTTACACAGAGGGTGGTGGGTGCCTGCAACGCGCTGCCAGGACTGGTGGTGGAGGCAGATACGATAGTGGTGTCGAAGAGGTTTTTAAGATAGGCACATGGATATATAGGGGTTGGATGGAAACGGATTACGTGCAGGCAGAAGAGATCGTTTTTCTTGGCATCAAGTTTGGCACAGGCATTGTGGTCCAAAAGTTTCTGTGCTGTTCCTATGTTCCAATGGAATATGGCACACAAGCAATAACAATCCCTAAACCTTGTAGAACAGAACATTATATGCAATAAATCATATGTAATAAAAATGGATTTTGTATTTCATCACTCTAGGTTTTGTTTGACAGTATAAAATTTATTTGGGAAAAATAGCACAGTTCCATGCCAAATGTTTGAAAAACGAAGTAACATTTTAAATCTATCAGTATTTGGAACTTTAAAAAAACGAATTCTTGTTTTTTGAATATTAGTTCATATTTCAATTTGCAGCGAAATCAGAATGGACAAAGGGAACAATTGATTTTTTAAAAATTGTTCTATTCTCTCAAAGGATTGATAAAAGTTGGGAACTCATGGCTAGAAAGGTGTATATTGAAATACAGGAATGGGGTATTGATTGAGGATGATCAGCCATGATCACATTGAATGGCGGTGCAGGCTTGAAGGGCCGAATGGCCTAGTCCTGCACCTATTGTCTATTGAGATTGAAAAACTCACCAAGGAAGCTGCGTTATGCATATTGTTTATCCTTGTAACAGTTTTGGATATTTAAAAAAAAAGTATTTCCATAAAGTTTCTGTTGCATATTGCCTGATAAGTGCCCATCGAAGTGGAGATTTGCCTTCTTGATCTACCGCAGTTCATCTGTTGAAGGTAGTCCCACAATATAGTTTGGTAGGGTTTCTGTGATGATTAAGAAATGCTATTATTTTTCCAAAGCATGATACTGCTCTGCCGTAACGAAATCTTGAGGTTTGGCAACTCCATGCACCAATTAAACTGTATAGGAGACATTGAGCTCGATTCCAAAGGGATGCTTCATTGCTGCATTCCTAGGTTTCATCACTGCAAGAGAAAATATGAAGCAGCAAGAGTGTACAGTAAAAGCGTGTTTTAACGGACCTCTTTATAATGGATAGGAAGTCGATGAAGGGTCTCGACCCAGAAACGGCACCCATTCCTTCTATCCAGAGATGCTGCCTGTCCCACTGAGTTACTCCAGCTTTTTGTGTCCATCTTCTTTTATTCACCCCAGGTTCGCGCCACCTCCCTGGCCGCTTGCAGTGCCAGCTGCCTGCACGCCGACCCCAGCTCGCACCACCACCCCGGCCACTGGCTGCCCGCACGCCACCCCTGGCCACTTGCAGACCCGGCTCACGCTGCTTCCAAGCTGCGCCTGCCACCGCCGACACCCCCATCCCTCACATGCAGACTGCGACCATTGACTCCGCCGATCCTGCCTGGCCGCCAGCAGGCTGGGGCCATCAACTCACCTGGGTTCCAGAACGAGAGCCTGAAGAACAGTCTCGACCCGAAAACATCACCTATCCGTGGTCTCCAGAGACGCTGCCTGACCGGCTGAGTTACTCCAGCACTTTGTGTCCTTTTGTGTCTTAAAATCAGCAACTGCAGTTGTTTGTTTCTACTTCTTATACAATGATAATACCGTACTCGGTTACTTATGGCGGATAATTAGCAATAACGGGCAACATTCTCCCCACATGGTCCTTCATAACAAAGGTTTACTGTATTTCCATAAGAACCTTAATTGGAGAAATATCAGACTTCACGTGGAAGGCAACGTGAATAGCAACGACCACAGTAGTAAAGATTTTGGTAGACATAAAATCAAAGCTGTTGGGCATCTGCAATTAATTGTAGACACTTATAATCAGCTGCAGATATTGATTAAGTAGGCAGCGTGGGTGGTGCAGGTATTGGAGCCACTACCACTGATCCAGGTTCAATCCTGATGCCCGGTGTTGCGTGGAGTTTGAGCATCCTTGTTGTGAATGTAAAAGCCCCCAGCTAGTGCTGTTTTCCTCCCATAATATTACGACTTGGAGGTTAATTGGCCCATTTTGTGCAAGTGAGAAGTAGAATTTCGAGAGAGTTGGTGAGCATAATTGGGATTAATGTTAATGGTGCTTGATGATTGTTGTATACGGTGGTTCGAAGGGCCTGTTTTCTTATTGAACTGCTCAATGATAGCAATTGTAATAGCAGAAAAAGCTTCAATTGATGTAATGACTTTGGTCCAATGAAAGAGACAGCAGATCTCAGGGTATTGCTAATATCGTGTGTATGATTTCCATCAGGATTCAGACCTGAAGTTGACAGATAAGTGGTGATGTTTTGTTTGATTGTAAGGTTCATTAAAATAGGTATGAGTTCTTGGACCAGCTAAAATATCCAAGTTGGTGGCACAGTGATGCAGCTGGTAGAGCTGCTGCCTCACAGCGCCAGAGACCCAGGTTCAATCTTGACTGCGGAGGCTGTCTGTGGAGTTTGTATGTTCTTCTCGAGCATGTGGGTTTCCTCCAGGTGCTCTGGTTTGTAGATTAATCTGGATTTGTAGCTTAATTTGTCTCTGTAAAATTGCCCCTAGTGTGTAAGGAGTGGAGGCAAAAAAGAGGGGGGGGGGGCAGGTTTTACATTGTTGTCAGGGAGGGATTTCCTCTTACAACAGGCTTATGATGTAGAGGAAATCCCATTCTGTCATCCGTTCCCATTTTTATTTCATCACGTTGCTGATCTACTGAATCGCTGGATTTGAAAGTCGGGGCTCAAATTCAAGGCCTTTAAAATCGCAGATCACAAGTTCACGCTAAAAAGGTATATAGGATGTTTATTTAACATTTTATCTGTTTTTTGGTGTAATTTAATTTTAATCTGATGATGCGAAATAAGTTACTTAGGCCCCGATATCGGCAACATGATCATTATCCGTATTGTGTAATTGTCTATCCGTGATCACTATTTTCTTTTTTTTTCTTCCCTATTTTCTTCCCTATCACTATTTTCATGCTAAATATCTGACTAAAAACGTTCACAGTACATACAGATCGGATTGTGGCTGCCGCCATGTTAATCATGGCGGCCCCCATGTTGAACATGGCGGCAGCCATGACCGATCTGTATGTGTGTCTGTGTAAAACGGCTCTTGTGACAAGGCTTGTCCTCGATCACAGCTTTTGAGTTAAGTCAATACAAAACAATAGGGAACAAGATGCTAATTGAAGATGCTAATATGAAAATGACCATAACGTTTTTAATACTCAAGATATGAAAGTGAATTAGGTAAATATTAAAGATTTTTTTAATGCTTTATCTGATGGGATAAATTACAGGCTTGATTTTTAAAATCTCAAAATTTTGTAACATTCCTATATGTATATATAGAACTTGTGAACGGTGATTTATGGTCGGCATGGACACAGTGGGTCGAAGGGCATGTTTCCATACTGTATTTCCAAACTAAACTAAATATCCACCTTGGGTTTATGAACACATTGAAGAGAATAGTTTTGTGCTTCTATATGACTTTTGACATATTGTTGTATCAGCCATGACTATTAGCTGTATGTGGGATGATTCAACAAGAAATATTTTATTAGTAACTTGTCAGTTTCCTTAGTGAACAGTAACACAAATGAGCCTATTAACCTTACAAAGCTGAGAATTTAAAGATTAAATATCTTTAGAAGTGGCTAGAGGTTAAGGTTGATCGTTTTAACTTGAGTCGAGTTTCTTTCTCTGCTATTAATTGCAGCAGCGCCAGATGTCAAAATATTCACCGTAGACCAGTATAAATGTGGGTGAGCTAACAGATGTCAGATGTTAGCTTGATTTTTAGGAAACATGTTGTAGAAATTTAACAGCAGAGGTCATTTTGGAGCATCATGTTCATTCTAATCACCAAATGGGGTGAATTCTTATCCTGCTGCATCACAAAGAGTAGTGTGTAGGAAGGACCTGCAGATGCTGGTTTACACCAAAGATAGACACCAAATGCTGGAGTAACTCAGCAGAACAGGCAGCACCTGTGGAGAGAAGGAACGGGTGACTTTCCGGGTCGAGATCCTAATTAAGACTCTGAAGTCTGGAGTTTGAAGAAGGGTTTCGACCAGGAACGTTACCCATTCCTTCTCTCCAGAGTTGCTGCCGGTTTCTCTGAGTTACTCCAGCATTTCATGTCTGTTACAAATGGTAATGATAATGATCTTTGATAAGTACGCAATTGCGATCTCAAAAGATTATTTTTCATTCAAATAATGAAGCCGAGTCTGGTAGTGGGATCTGAAGCTCCAACAGGAAGAATGCAGCTCTTAATGAATGTATCGTGAGCTTTTCAGCCGTTCAAGACTCCAGCATGCCAGGCTGTGGCTTTGTTAATTTTCTGTGGTTTTGTATGTAAAAGGCAGAACAGGGTAATTAGGAATTACCACGCTATATGTCTGATGACAATCATGTCTGTAGAACCATCTGGAGATGATTGTGGTAACCTATCTTGATGAGAATTTGGATCAAACGCAAACTACGTATTCTGCCATCTGCTCCAAAAACACTAATGGCCACCAACGTCAACAAACTGAGGCATGGTAAGAGACTTGTGGCCTGAGGATTGGGTGCAGTACATACCATTGAGTTGCCCAAGTACATTAGCGCAGGGCAAACCCTGCTCATTAAAATTGGGTCCCATCTTTAACACATAACACTCGTTTAACACACTGGGATCCAGTTCCTGTGATCCCTGTAACATACTGGAGCCCTGATTCCTGAGATCCAAAGTACACATGAAGGCCCCAGTTCTCTTTAAACTCGCCTGGTTCTCTCTCCCATGCTACCTTGAAACTCATCATGGCCTCATTTCCCAAACACTCTTGCAACTCTGCTGCCCCTCTTTGCCACTCCATTTAACTCAACCCTTCGGCCTACAATGTCCATGCCGAACATGATGCCAAGTTAAACTAATCCTCTTTTCCCGTGCTCCCTTGAAACCGTCCATCCAAGGACCCTACCAGTCTTTTCAGGTGAGGCAGAGGTTCACTTGCACCTCCTCCAACCTCATCTACTATATCTATCCAAGGACCCCGACAGTCTTTTCAGGTGAGGCAGAGGTCCACTTGCATCTCCTCCAACCTCAGACTGATTGTAGTCGGAAGCAGAAAGCTGGAAACGAGGTACGGGTGAGACAAAGCTTTAGTTTAATTTAGTTTAGATACAGTGCGGAAACTGGCCCTTCGGCCCACCGAGTCAACACTGACCAGCGATGCCCGCACATTAACACTATCCTAGCCTGGCCAATGGTGGATACAGGTGAGGGGAGTTTTGATTTGCAGATGGGTGGACAAAGGCTAGAGGTGAAAATGAGACAATAGGGTGTCAGAGGGGAGAAATGTAAAGCCAGAGGGATAAGGAGGAAGGGAATGGGTGTGGGGAGGAGAGGGAAGGGGGCAGGAAAGTAAAGTTGGAGAGGCAGAGAGCTGGAAAAGAGGCGGGACAAGGCCTGGCAAGCTTATGGAATTATGTCACAAATCTTTCTAAAATGTTTGTGTTATAAGAGATTTGGTAAAAAAAAAGTAACAATGGAAGAATTTGACACTTGGTAGTGAACAAATATTTTTTTATTTCCAGCAATTTTTCATCTTCCTTCTTGAAAGTAATAACTTTCTTATAATTTTTTGTGACACCACTTAGAGATCAACTAGCTCACTGCTCACAAAGACATCAGTTGCAAACTTCCTGATCACATTTGCACGCCAGAGGTACTGGAGCCAAGTGGCATTCAAAGCAACAATACCCTGGCGTCAGCAAAATGAACACTAACCAGTGATCAAATCCAGTGAACTACAATCACACAGCACATTTGCATGCTGCACTTGTTGAATGAAATATAAGAGAACAGGAACTGCCATTGGCAGAGTTTTACATCACATACTACTCCGCTCAGCAAAATTATAAAATGGAGGCTTGCTTCGACAGCACCCCTTCCTCCTTGCAGAGAATTCATATGAGCAAAATAGCAGAGGAAATTGGGAGCATTATTATGAAATCAACAGAACAGAATAAAACAAAACTTAAAACCTGTTTCATCAAGCATTTATTTTTACAAACCATGAACTGCTATAAACCCTCTTGCAGTTCAGCCCACACCCCTACATCCACCCAGCATCCAATCAATGCATATAAAACTCTTCAGATTGGATCATGAAAATTATAACTTTAGCAACTTTATGTTCCAAGAACGGAAGCACAAACATTTTGCACTAAGTTTATTAAAATGTATCAATATCTTAGCTACATATTGTTACATTTCAACCATAAGGGTGGCAAAATGTCTCCAATTAACAAGGACTGAATTTTCACTAGACACTGTATTTAAGCTTGCTGCTTTACACCACTTGTCAGGAAGTGGGAGATAAAGAAAGGCAATCTATTAAAAACGTTTTAGTGCAGTTCAATACAATTCACATAGTATTTAATACATTTTTGGAGGAAATTAGTGTCCTTCAAAAATCTGAAACATTGCAAAGAATTACATTCATATTCAACTCTCCTTGTTTTCTTTTACTGTTTTTTTTTCTAATGGAAAAACTGAAATCATTGAAAGAAACGAGGTTAAACAGATACTCAAAGCTAATGCACCAAGATGGTGGTGTAATAAGCACAATTGATGTGACAGTGGCTAAAGTGCTCATTGTATTAATAATGACAATGCTTCATATGAACAGGTTCAATAATTCCAATATTATCAAACAATAAGCTGCAACAGGTTTAAAAAAAAACTGAGAGGCAGAAGACATGGGGTTTTTATACAGTTGGGCATTGGCCTGGAAACTGGTATGGTTTTCTTGCAGGCACTGGCAAACTTAATTCCCAATCCTGCTCAGCATTTAATTATCTCCATTTCCCTGACCCAACCAATGAAACCGAGAGGTTGGATGGATAATGTAGATGTACTGCATGAGGCTGCAAACTGAGTGGAAAGAGGGAAGATCAGACATTGGAAAAAGGTAGAGACCAACATCTAAAAGACAGATTGAGTAAAGACCATGGGGAGGATCACTGATTTTGTGAAAGAGATCGGACAAGTTGCCGAGGAATTGATTGGAAAGGGTTATTTTTGGCAGGGAAGAGGAGAGAAGTCTATCAGTCCCTATCAGACAGGCGTATGGGCTTTGATAAAGCAAATAAAGCAGCAGTCTACTCAAAAAGGTACTTACCTTTTGCATTCAGCAGTCTTCCCCTCCCTTTATCTGCCAGGTATCCAAAGGCCTAAAAAACTCAGGCATTCAGGGTTAATTGTAAAAAATGTGGTTCAATATAATGTTTGCAGCCTTGTTATATTTAAATTGCCAACCCACCTCCTGGGAGTTGATCAATGACAGTTCCTGACTTCCCACTGTTAAAAAATAAAGTGAGTGGAACGCAATCAGTCTTTTGTTTTAAGGAGGTCAATTACCAAATCTGCTCTTTTCATGAATAAAAAATCCCCACAGTGTCAGTATAACCAATTGTTTGCATTTAATAAAAAATGTTAGATACAAATCAATTCTTCTTTCTGAAATAATTGTGAAGTTGTTTCTGGTTCAGATACAGTAAACCCAGTCCTTGGAATCTAAATGATTAAATGGGGATCCTTCCTGTTTTTTTAAAATTGTAACTAAAGAAAATATAAAATACTGTGAACATTGCCTGATTGATATCGCAAGATCTTAAAATGTGTAAATATTTGCATGCAGCAATGTTTGAGTTTTTAATGAAATTGTAGTGACAGCCACCTGTTATTTTTGTTTGTCATTGTGCATAAAGAATTATGAAGTCTTTTATCAGCTCTATTAACAGTGCCAGAGAGCTATTTGAGCTTTGAACAATAAAAATGTGTTTTTGCCAAAAATAATCTGAGTAAACTATTTATATTCAGTGTTGTTGCAATGCAAATTTGCTCTTAACTTTGCACTAAATGCAGCATAATTATGATGCCAAATACAAGCCTTGTAAAATTCTGCTTCTAATTTTAAGACATCAGGATTTCTGCTTTGGAGTGATAGTGTCTAATATTCACACTGGTTCCTCGAAAGACAAGCAGAAAATCTCCCGTGCCAAAATTAGTACGCAGTCACTTTGTCAAACAGAAACTGCAATGTAAATTGGTATACTATGTTCAAAGTGTTGGCACTGTTTCTTCGATCAATTAAAATGTTTCAAGATTTCTTATAATGTTTTACACTTAGTGTTATTAATATAAAGAATTACACCTGTTTTGTCTGACCCATTGAACTTGAATTGTCAACACTCTTTAGTAATTTGCTCTGCTTATGAGCTATTTCTGGAACTGCAAAGGATTCCAGTTTCTTTGTGCCATTTTCCATGTAGGAATTGTTACAGCCACAGCAGATACAATCTAGACAAGCCCTGCGGTTTGCATAGCAAGGGCACCTCTGCCCCCTGCAAGTCAAAACACTTGGGGCACACGCTGCCCTCCCACACTTGCAACCAGGTTTCCCTCTTGGCTTTTTATACATAGATTTCGCTGAACCAGCATATTCTTGAATTCTTAATCTCTTTACTGTTTTATATTTAGCGTTGTAACTTTTAACCATATTTTTCAATCTTTCAGTGACACTAGTATGTCTGTTATCAGTCGGTTTCTTTAAGGTAGGTGGACTTGTGTTACATTGTGGCGTGGATGATGTAGGAATGGGCTCAGTGAATGCTTGAATTCCACTTTTATCCTTATTATTTTCTACATTACAACTGTTATTGTTCTGTAACATGGTTTGTTTGCAAATTTTTCTCGTAAAGACATTAACAGCTTTTTTCCTGTCCTTCACACTGACGTGGACAATGTCATTTGATTGATTAGAAATAATAGATTTTTGCACCACCTGCACTTGTACTACCTGGAGAGGCGTCAATTTACTTATTATTTTCATAGCTTTTTCTGTGCAACATAACTCACTAGACTCCATTTCATCCTGCGCCAGCATCATACCTTCTTTTAACAAAATATTCAAGTTAACTGGTAAGGTGTTGTTTTCTGAAATATCCTCCATTATGGCACAACTAGCTATATAGTCACAAAGTTTCTTATAGCAAGTTAGAAGAATACGAAGTTGCTCATTTTCCACAAATGTTCCATGGTCTTTGCACCAACTGCAGAAAGGCTTCATTCGCATTTTCTGCCCTGTGCATCGTTTACAAACAAAATGCTGGCACACTGACTTTTTTGGACCGACTGGATTTCTCAGGAGATTACCTAAATCAAAGAAACAAAGTTCTCAAATATGGTTACAAGTATTTGTGAAGCAGTTTCAACACAACTAAAAGAAGAAAAACTGTGCATTACTCAAAAATTAGACACAAACATCAGAACCCATTAATTGGTCACTATGTAACTGTCATTATGTAACTGAGTGTGGTAATGGCCTTGACACGTCTGAACAGCACATACACATCTACAGGGGAAGAAAAATGTCCTAATTATTCCATTATATAAATTTTGAGTAGACTTGCAGATGATCAATAACAAGAGTCAAGTCAAGAGTGTTTTATTGTCATATGTCTTGGAAGGGACAATTAAATTCTTACTTGCTGCAGCACAACAGAATATGTAAACATAGTACATAACGGGAGAAGAGAAAGAAAAAGTTCAATAAATAATAAATATAGTGCAATAAATAATAGTCTTTTGCAATTCAGACCTCAGAGCTTATTTGTTGTTGTGTTTTATAGCTGGATGGCTGTAGGGAAGAAGCTGTTCCTGAACCTGGACGTTACAGTTTTCAGGCTCCTGTACCTTCTTCCTGATGGCAATGGTAAAATGAGTGTGTGGCCAGGATGGTGTGGGTCTTTGATTATTTTGGCTGCCTTTTTGAGGCGACTACGATAGATCCCTTCGACGGTGGGGAGGTCAAAGGCGGTGATGGACTGGGCAACTTTTTGTAGTCTTTTCCGCTCCTGGACATTCAAGTTGCTCAACCAGGCCACGGTGCAACCAGTCAGAATGCTCTCTACTGTACACCTGTAGAAGTTTAGGAGAATCCTCTTCGACATGCTGAATCTCCGCAATTTTCTCAGGAAGTAGAGTCGATGATGTGCCTTCTAGGAATTTGAAGTTTTTGACCTTCTCCACCATCGTCCCATTGATGTGAACAGGATTGTGGGTCCTCATCCTTCCCCAACCAAAGTCCACAATCAGTTCCTTGGTTTTACTGATGTTGAGAGCCAGGTTGTTGTGTTGGCACCATTTGGTCAATCGGTCGATCTCACTTCTATACTCTGACATCCCCATCTGCGATTCGTCCAACAACAGTGGTGTCGTCGGCGAACTTGATGATGGAGTTCGCACTATGTCCGGCTACACAGTCATGAGTATAGAGTGAGTACAGCAGGAGGCTGAGCACGCAGCCTTGAGGTATTAATTGTTACTGAGGATGGAGTGTTTCCGCCAATTTGAACAGACTGTGGTCTATGGATGAGGAAGTCGAGGATCCAATTGCAGAGGGATGTGCAGAGACCCAGTTCCGTGAGCTTGGTAACCAACTTGGAAGGGATGATGGTATTAAACGTCGAACTGTAATCTATAAATAATAGCCCAACATACGAGTTTTTGTTGTCCATGTGGTCCAATGTGGAGTGGAGAGCCAGTGAAATTGCATCCTCCGTTGACGTGTTGTGGCGGTATGCGAACTGTAGTGGGTCAAGGTTCTTGTCGAGGTAGAAGTTGATGTGCACCATAACCAACCTCTCAAAGCACTTCATTACCAGACATTAGTGCCACTGGTCGATAGTCATTGAGGCACGACACCTTACTCTTCTTGAGCACTGGTATTATTGATGCCCTCTTAAAGCAGGTGGGAACCTCAGAAGTGAGAGGTTGAAAATGTCCACAAAAACTCCCGACAGCTGGTCTGCACAGGTCTTGAGAACTCGACTGGGTATACCATCAGGTCCAGGCGCTTTCCGAGGGTTCACCCCTCTGAAGGATCTTCTGACATCGGCCTCTGTGACTGTGACTGTAATACCGTCAGGGCGAATAGGGGCTCGGGAAGGCACATCAGTGTTCTCCCTATCGAACCGTGCGTGGAACGCATTGAGCTCGTCAGGGAGTGATACTTCGCTATTGTTTGAGCTGCCTCCTGATTTCGACTTGTAGGTTATGGCATTCAAGCCCTGTCACAGTTGCCGAACAAACATAAGTCAACATGTATTCAGAAGAGGGAAATTTTGCTTGACTTGAATTAAGCCACAATCCAATGGATGGTTTTAACTATGATATGGTGTGCTTTAATTTCAAAATGGCTTTTGATTAATGTCCATCAAACTCAAACTCTAGGGAATTTAGTAAAGCACATGAGAATGAATAACAAACAAAAGGAATGGTGAGCAATGAGTATCAGTTGCAGAACATTGCAGAGGAAAATATGGTGGATTGACTGCTGCCAACTGATAAAGAGCTAGATTCTATATTAGTCATATGCACAGAAACCGACATGCGCCCAACACTTTTGACTGACCATCGTGCAACCATCTACACTAAGCCATCGCTTTTCTCTCTCGCACATCCCCGCCCCCCTGGTTCTCTTGCCACCCACCTACGCTAGTGAAAATTTGCAGCAGTTAACCTAACAGTGTACCACTGGTGCAGGGAGGAACTGCAGATGCTGGTTTACACCAAAGATAGACACAAAATGCTGGAGTAACTCAGCTGGAAAGGCAGGATCTCCGGAGAGAAGGAATAGGTGACGTTTCAGGTCAAGAACCACTTGCACATGCAAAAGCGTCCGGTAAACCCAGGGGAGTAATATGAACTCCATGCAGATAACAGCCACGATCAAGGTTAAACGCAGACCTCTAGAGTTGAGGCAGTAGCACTGTTTTATCACTGCAATAGTAATATGTTGCACATTTGCATTTTATTTTGATACGCACTGTTCAGTATCATTGTGAAACAAAGCTTGGGACAAAAGCTTAGATAATTTCCATAGAGATTATTTAATAGAGGATGTAGATGGTATAGAAACTATTGCTGTTAACTCACAGCTCCAAGTACCCGGGTTTGATACAAACGTCGGGCATCCAAAGATGATTAGTTACCATCAATTATCCCTGGGTGGTAGAATCAAAGGGGTTTTAATGGGTGTGTGTGAGAGAATCAGATGTACAACTGAGCGGAATGAATCAGATTGCTGTCCTGTGAGCTGGCAGGGACCAGATAGGCCGAATGGCTGCTTTCTCTGCCAGTATGAAACTAAATCGGTATCCTTTGCTGGTGATTTTCAAAAATATTAACTGGGAAAGTAAATCTTGTAAATGAACAAATAATTGGTTTTCTCTGCCATGAAAGGTAAATCGTTGAAATTCATCCGATATTCATCCGAAATAATCACGGGGCCAGATGCTGCTGGGCCAGGCCTGTGCTTCATTTTTACAGCTGCGTGATTCTCATCAAGTTTAAAGCAACATTACCACGGTTATCCTGTGAGGCAGAGCAGACCTGCCCGTTCACCATCCCGATGTTCTACAGTTTAAGAGTGAGTCAGGAGCTAGAATAAAAGATCAGGCATGTTCAACTTTTGGCTGCGATGTTACGTACATTCTTGAATTGTACGAGGTTACAAATAATCCATTCTGTTCAGTTACTGTGAAAGAAACCATAAAAATACGAACTGACAGGAATTGTTTCCAGGTTGCATATGCTTTAACAAGCTAAGTACTAAGGCAAATGGGCGGGCCCTTGATTTAACAGATCATCAGAAAGTAAAGAAGAAAACTTTTGAAATACTCAGCAAGTAACTAAGGCCATGTCCCACTGTACGAGTTCATTCAAGTGCTCTCCCGAGTTTAAAAAAAAAATCAAACTCGTGGTAAGCACGTAGAATGAACGTAGCGGGTACGTCGGAGCTCGGGGACGTCTCTTAGCGGCTCATAAGGCTAACGGCAGGTACTCGGGAAATGCGGGAAGCTCGGGAAGACTCGTGAAGATTTTTCAACATGTTGAAAAATGTCCACGAGAGCCCCGAGTACCGACGAGCGGCCATTACCGTAAATCTCTGAGTTCGAATCAGGGCAAACTCGGGAGAACTCTTTGAATGAACTCGTACAGTGGGACAGGGCTTCCCCCCACAGGCAGCATCTGTAGAGAGAAAGAAACAGAGAAACTTTCGACCACAAATAGGAAAGAAAAGGATGTAATTAAAAATGGGATGGGTTTTAAGGAACAAAATAAATGCTTATGATAGGTGAGACAGTGGTGTGAGGGACGGAAGACTTGTGGTGGTGACAGGTCAATGGATAATAGGGCTAGCTAATCATAGGTGACCTGCATGGAAGAGATGGAAATAGAAGGGGATGGATGAAAGCAGAAGAGCAGAATAAGATAAGATCAAATATAAAAAAATCACTGCAGTTAGTGGAATTTAAAATAAAAAAGATTGCTCAAAATGCTCAGCATGTGTGAAGAAAGATTCCAGGTAGCTAACCTTCCAAAAGAGCAAGTCAGGTTGATGCAAAGCACAACAACTAGTTAAAAGCTGGTTTGATTAATATGGGTGTCAGGGGTTATGGGGAGAAGGCAGGGGAATGGGGTTAGGAGGGAGAGATAGATCAGCTATGATTGAACGGCAGAGAAGACTTGATGGGCCAAATGGCCTATTTTTGCTCTGACAACTGATGAACTTATGAATCTACAATGGCTGAACTCAGTGGCAAGTCCTGGCAATTACAATGACTCGTCATCTGAAAGATTTTGTTTGGAACAAATGCATTCCTCCTGTAAATCAGCGATGAACCAACACAGATTATGTGCCGAAACTCTCGGATGATGCCAGCAGAAAACAATTGGCCCATCCGCAGTAATTATGCGAACAATATCATATCGAACAATCCCAAGACTGCTTTGTAACAAAACTAAGAAATAACTTTTTTTTTGTAAGTTGTGGTGTGGAGGAGGAAAAGGGGTGGTTTGAAATAAAGATTCGGTAAAGCACACTGAGATCTTAGTCTGCAATATTATTTCAAGGATTCTTCATATTATCTGTTGATTTCCTGTAGGCAATGGCCAAGGATTGCTGTCCCTATCCCATTGATTTCCACTGGGAATGTCTATAGTTTTAACCATGTTAATCTTCTCTTTTTCCTACCTATTGGACATTAATTTTCAATATATTTTTGACACATCCAAAATGTGTCTGAGGCAAAAACAAAACAGGGATCTGCATGGTGAAGGCCACATAATTTCAGCACTCTGATCACTTAGGCTTGCTTTACTGTTCTGAATTTGTAACTACTCAGGGTACAAACATCTTCCCTGAGATTAGCACTCTCAGTTCTGACTGTGTTCCGTAGATCAAGTGCCAGTCTGAGAGTTGAGAACATTATTAAGGCCGACAAGTCTGCAATTTTAAGGGTTGACATCGAGTCATAGAACCGGACAGGACAAAAACGGGCCCTTTGTCCCAACTCATCCATCCACGTTGCCAAACCAAGCTCGTCCAGCCTGCCTGCTCCTGGCCCATATCTTCCAACCCTTTCCTCTCCATGTACCTGGCTCATTGTCTTTTAAATGTCAAAACTGTACCTGCCCTTTCCACTTCCTTTGCCAGCTTGGTCCATGTATGCATCACTCGCTGTGTGAAAAGGATGCCCCTCAGCTTCCTTTCAAATCTTTCCCCTCTCACTGTATGAAGCCTTGAATGTATCAAGCCAGCTGATAATCAGACCAGTGATTAGGAGAACAATTATTCCAAGGCCATCTGGTATTTTGTTCATTTATATAAATCCAGTAGTTTATCACTAATCCAGCTGCTTTCAGGAATGTATCATTAACACAGATATTTATTAACCAAAGTGTTTATTAGCATGCCAGTGGTTTGTTAACGCCTATCGCCAATCTGATCACCTGGCTGTGCTGCTACTCCCTGCTTACAAGCAGAAACAGTAACGCTTCTGTTTTTGGGACAGAAAGTTGTAAAACAGACGAGATCCTATGTGACTGCTTTGAGTCGGTGGACTGGTCCATATTCAAGGACCTAAGTGAGTATACCACTTTGTAACATGCTTGATCAGTAGGCGTGTAAAGAAGTGCATGCCAAAGAAGACGATGCCAGAGATGTTGCCCGATCCTCTCCAGCATTTTGTGTTTTACTCAAGACACGATGGGGCAGCAGGAGAGTTGCTGCCGGATTCCAGCACGACTACGGGTACTGTCTGTATGGAGTTTGTTTGTTCTCCCTGTGACCTGCGAGGGTTTTCTCCGAGATCGGAGGTTTCCACCCACACTCCAGACGTACAGATATGTAGGTTAATTGGCTTGGTAAATGTAAAAATTGTCCCAAGTGGGTATAGGATAGTGTTAATGTGCAGGGATCGCTGGTTGGCTCGGACCTGTTTTCACACTGTATCACTAAACTAAACTAAACTAAACAATCCGAGTGTTCCTCAACCTGAAACCACGAACTATGAGATTGAGAACCTGGCGAGGTCAGTCTGTATTACTAATCCAATTGTTATTAATCCAGTTCTTTATCAGTAGACCTTCTGTTTATTGGTTCAGCACGGCATCTGATTTTTAATACTTCCTCGCCAAAGCAATCTCAGCTTGAAGTCTCCCATTTAAAACAATCACATCCTGAAAGTTTGTCAAAACAAGTGTAGTTGTGAATGTACAAAAGAACACAAAGTGCTGGAGTAACTCAGCAGGTCAGGCAGCATCTCCGGAGAACATGGATGGGTGACGTTTCAGGACTGTCATTTAGATGGAGGGGGGAGGGCTGGAAATCTCATGAATATGCACCTTGGGAGATCTCTGAAAAACATGACATCATGGTCCGGTGATCTGGACTGATCATACTTTTACAAAGATGACGTAATTACTTAGGATCAAAGGAGAAAGTTCTGAACTGATGAAAGGATGATGAGGGCAGTTAGCAGCCTGAGGGAGAAAAGCTCAAGTGGCACCCAAACAACTACAGGGTCGCATCCCTTATATATGTGAGAAACCAGGAAGTATGAGTTTATTGTATTGTTTACTTGTAACAGCTTCTTTGTCTGAGTAAAAATAAACATGCCTTTGGACAATACATTAGAGACTTCAAGTTTTAATTAATTTTAAAGATAATCTGTTATGTTAATTGTTCAGTTGTTCAGTTCTTAGTTTAGTTTAGAGATACAGTGTGCAAACAGGCCCTTTGGCCCACCGAGTCTGCACCAACCAGCGATCACCCATACGCTAGTTCTATCCTACACACTAGGGACAATTTACAGAAGCCAATTAACCTACAAACCTGTACATCTTTGGAATGCGAGAAGAAACCACAGACAAACGTATCAGAGAAGGTACAAACTCTGTACTGATAGCACCTGTGGTCTATGGCATTGTAAGCTCTAAATCAGTCCTGCTTTTAGTTTAGGGATACAGCACGGAAACAGGCCCTTCGGCCCACCGGGTCCGTGCCGACCAACGATCCCCGCACATACACCAAGCCAGTTAACCTACAAACTTGTACCTCTTTGGAATGTGGGAGGAAACCGAAGATCTTGGAAAAATCCACCCAGGTCACAGGGAGAACGTACAAACTCCGTACAGACAGCACCTATAGTTGGGATCGAACCCGGGTCTCTGGTGCTGCACTGTAAGGCAGCAACTCTACCGCTGCGCCACCGTGTTGCCCGGCCGCTTTTGGTTCGCAGCAACTGTTAATCAGTCCAGTTGTTGATCAATGATCAGCTAATAATCATTCTAGATATTGATTATCAGCTATTAATCATTCTAGATATTAATCAATGGTCAGCTATTCAGTCCAGCTATTGAACAGCATTCTGGGTCATAATCAGAAATCAATTAATGGCCAACTATTCTGTCCAACTGTAGTTCACTAGTCCTGTTATTCATCAGTCAAGTTGTTTACAGTCATTCAGCTATTAATCAGTACAGTTGTTGGTCAATAATCTATTAACCAGTCCAGACATTGATCAAAGATCAAAATTTAATCAGTCCAGATGTTGATAAATGATCAGATATTAATCAGTCCAGCTATTGATCAGTGGTCAGCCATTCAGTCCAGCTGCTGATCAATAGCTCATCTATCAATCCAGATGTTGATCGATATCATCTATTAATCGGTCCAGATGATAAATGATCAGATATTAATGTCCAGCTGCTGATCAATGGCTCATCTATCAATACAGATGTTGATCAATATAATCTATTATCAGTCCAGATGTGATCAATGGCCACCTATTCAGTCTAGCTGTTAAACAGCAGTTCAAAAGCTGCACCTTGGGGCAAACTTTGCCTTGGGGTGAGTGCGTGCGTGCGTGTGTGCGGGTAATAACCAGTCAAGATCTTGATTAAAAGTTAGCTATTCTGTCCAGCTGTAGATCAATAGTCCAACTATTCATCAATCGAAATGTAGAAGCAAGGAACAGTACATGCTGGTGCTGGAGTAATTCAGCGGGTTAAGCAGCATCTCAGGTGAAAATGGATGGGTGACCTTTCGGGTCAGGACCTCTTGTCTGAAGAAGGGTCCCAGC
The DNA here is from genome assembly GCA_038087875.1 of Malacoraja senta. NCBI lineage: Eukaryota > Metazoa > Chordata > Chondrichthyes > Rajiformes > Rajidae > Malacoraja > Malacoraja senta. The sequence goes on along the minus strand of CM076000.1, from coordinate 142,057 downwards.
CAGAAATATCACCTGTCCTTTTTCTCCAGAGATGCTGTCTGACCCGCTGAGTTACTCCAGCACTTTGTGTCTATCTCTGGTATTCATCAGTTGAGTTGTTTACAGATGGGCAATGATTATTTAATCCAGCTGTAGATCAATGGCCAGCTATGAATCAGTCCAGATGTCGATCAGTGGTCCAGCTGTTGATCAATCCAATTGTTGGTCAATGGCCAGCCATTAATGTCCAGCTATTAACCAATGGGCAGGTAATTTCTCCCAGCAGCTTATCATGAGGCCAGTGCCCGTCCTTCTCACCTGCATCCACCTATTACTTGCCAGATGTTGTCCTCCCCATCCAACTGCAATCAGTCTGTAGGAGGGTCCCTCAGATGCTGACTGACCTGTCGAGTTACTCCAGCATTTTAAGTATCTTCAGTGCAAACCAGCATCTGCAGTTCCTACCTACACCATCACTAGTCAGACTCTGTCTTCCTCCCCCCATAGTAATGTAATGTTTGAGGAAGGGTCACCTCAAGTGCTGCCCGACCCCAACTGTAATCAGTCAGAGGAAGGTTCTGCTCCCCAGCATTTTGTGCCTATCTTCTGTAAACTAGCATCTGTAGTTTCTTCGTACATCCATCACGTGTCATTCTGTCCCCTCCCCTCTATCGACCCAACTGTAATCAGTCAGAGGAAGGTTCTGCTCAGATGTTGCCCGACGCACTGAGTTTCCCCAGCATTTTGTGCCTATCTTCAGTGTAAACTAGCATCTGCAGTTTCTTCCTACATCCATCACGTGTCATTCTGTCCTTTCCCCTCTCTCGACCCAACTGGAATCAGTCTCAGGAAGGTTCCGCTTAGACGCTGCCTGTTCCGCTGAGTTTCTCCAGCATTTTGTGTCTATCTCCTACACACATTACTTGGCAGACTTTGTCCTCCCCCCACCGCACCCAACAGTAATGTGCCTGTGTAAGAAGGAACTGCAGATGCTGGTTTAAACCGAAGAAAGACACATAAAGCTGGAGTAACGCAGCAGGACAGGCAGCACCTCTGGAAAGAAGGAATGGGTGACGTTTCGGGTCCAGGCCCTTCTTCAGAATGAGTCTGTAGTAGGCTCCCCCCAGACGCTGTCTAACCCCCCACAGTAAATGAGTGTGAGGAAGGTTCCTCTCAGACGCTGCCTGACCCGCTGAGTTTCTCCAGCATTTTGTGTCGATTTTGGTGTAAACCAGCATCTCCTACACCCCACCGCTTGCCAGACTTTGTGTCCTCCCGCCCCCACCCAACAGCAATGAGTGTGAGGAAGGCTCCCCCCTCAGATGCTGCCTGACCCGCTGAGTTTCTCCAGCTTTTTGTGTCTAAATCCTACACCCATTACCTGTCAGACTTTGCCCTCCCCAACGCACTATAATGAGTGTGAGGAAGGTTCCCCCTCAGACGCTGGCCGACCGCCATAGTAATGAATATGAGGAAGGCTCTCCCTCAGGCGCTGCCCGACCCCCAGAGTAATGAGCATGAGGAAGGTTCCCCCCCTCAGAAGCTGCCTGACCCCCATAGTAATGAGTATGAGGAAGGCTCTCCCTCAGACGCTGTTTGACCGCCATAGTAATGAGCATGAGGAAGGCTCTCCCTCAGATGCTGCCCGACCGCCATAGTAATGAGTATGAGGAAGGCTCTCCCTCAGATGCTGAGTTTCTCCAGCATATCTCCTACACCCATCACTTGTCAGACTTTGCCCTCCCAAACCCACTGTATTAGACAATAGGTGCAGGAGTAGGCCATTCGAGCCAGTACCGCCATTCAATGTGATCATGGCTGATCACCCATGTCTGTAATGAGTGTGAGGAATGTTCCCCTCAGTCGCTGCCCGACATCAACAGTAATGAGTGTGAGGAATGTTCCCCTCAGTCGCTGCCCGACATCAACAGTAATGAGTGTGAGGAATGTTCCCCTCAGTCGCTGCCCGACCCGATGAGTGTTCAACCTCCGGGTTGGGTTGGGTTGGGTTGGGTTGGGTGGGTGGGTGAGGGATGGGGCCCGCTTACCGCAGACGGCGCAGGAGAGCCACTGCCGCAGGAAGGGTACGAGGCGGGCGAGGTCGGCCCGCATGGGCGCTGCGGGCAGCAACATGGCGCAGCGGCAGGCGGCCGCGTAGATCTCGGTGGCGGTGGCGGTGGCCGTAGAGGCTGCGGCGGTGACGGTGACGGGGTTCATCATGGCGGTTCCTGGACGACGCCGCCCCCCTCCCCTGTAGTCCCGCCCATTGGCCGCTCTGTACCGCCCCCCCCCCACGGGCCGTCCCGTATCCCCATTGGTCGGCGGGGCCGTCAATCACCGGCTTGGCGGGAGGATCTCCATTCAAAAGCTGCACCTGGGGGGGGGGGGGGTGCGTGTGTATGTATATCTGTGTGTGTGTATGTGTGTGTATCTCTGTGTGTGTGTGTGTGTGTGTGTGTGTGTGTGTGTGTGTGTATGTGTATGTCTGTGTGTGTGTGTGTGTGTGTGTGTGTGTGTGTGTATGTGTGTGTATGTCTGTGTGTGTGTGTATGTGTGTGTATGTCTGTGTGTATGTCTGTGTGTGTGCGTGTGTATGTGTGTGTATGTCTGTGTGTGCGTGTGTCTGTCTGTGTGCATGTGTGTCTGTGTCTGTGTGTCTGTCTGTCTGTGTGTGTATGTCTGTGTGTGTGCGTGTGTATGTGTGCGTGTGTGTATGTGTCTGTGTCTGTCTGTCTGTGTGTGTGTGTGTTTGTGTCTGTTTGTATGTGTGTGTTTGTCTGTGTCTGTGTGTGTGTGTGTGTATCTGTCTGTGTGTGTGTGTGTGTGTCTGCGTGCATTTGCGTGTGCGTGTGTGTGTGTGTGTGTGTCTGCGTCTGCGTGTCTGTCTGTCGACATAGATCCCAAGTCTTTCATTAGAAAATGAATCTACATTCTGTATCTTTTACAACATTGCAATATTGATCCGTGTCCATTTCAAAATGTGATTTCTATCTATTCTATGGACTCATTTAATACCTATTGCCTGTTTCAATGGTACTTATAAAGATATGTGTTGATTGACTGTCCTCCATGCATAGTCTAAAAAAAGATTTACGAACTAGTGCCGTCATAGAAACGTAGAAAATAGGTGCAGAAGTCGGCCATTCGGCCCTTTGGGCCAGCACTGCCATTCCATATGATCATGAACGATCATCCAAAATAAGTGCATGCTTTCTCCCCATAATCCCTTGATTCCGTTAGCCCGAAGAGCGAAATCTAACGGAAGGTAGACACAAAATGCTGGAGTAAATCAGCGGGACAGGCAGCATCTCGTCAGGGGAGTGGGCGGGACAGAAATAGAATGTAGTCGGAGACAGTAAGAGTGGTGGGATAACTGGGAAGGGGGAGGGGGTGGAGAGAGAGAGAGAGGGAAAGCAAGGGCTATTTGAAGTTAGAGAAGTCAATGTTCATACCGCTGGGGTGTAAGCTACCCAAGCGAAATATGAGACGCTGTTCCTCCAAGCAAAATCGAACTCTCTTGAAAACATCCAGAGAATTGGCCTCTGCTGCCTTCTGTGGCAGAGAATTCCACTGTTCATAGCAACCTGGTCATAAGATTCAAACAGCGTGCAAACAGGCCCAACCTGCCCACACCAGCCAACATGCTATCCCATCTACACCAGTCACACCTGCCTGCATTTGGCTCCATATTCCCTCTAGAGCTGCCCTATCCACGGACCTGTCCAAATGTGTAGGAAGGAACTGCAGATGCTACTTTACACCGAAGATATGACACAAAATGCTGGAGTAACTCAGTGGGACAGGCAGCATCTCTGGAGAGAAGGAATGGCTGACGTTTCGAGTCAAGACCTTTCTTCAGACTCTTCTCAACACGAAACGTCACACAAAGTGGAGATGGTGTGGTGTGGTGTGGTGTGGCGGCACCTAACGGCAGCGGCTCGACTGCAGTCCATCTTTTTTTTTTTAATTTTGGTTCCGTTAGATGTGTTTTTGGTTTTAATTTGTATTCTTTTTTAGCTGTGTATATGTGTGTGTGTGTGGGTGGGGGGGACGGGGGGGGGCCGTTTAATCTCTTCCCTGTATGGGGACCCGACTTTTTCCCTGTCGGGTCTCCGGTGTCGTTGGGCCTAACATCGTGGAGCCGGCGGCAGCCTCCATCCGGAACCAACCTGAGGGCTCCAGTCGCGGAGCCTGCGGACTTGCCATCGCGGAGCTGGCCGACTTTGGAGCGGGGAGAGCTGTGGTGGCGCTCGGCTGCAACCCGGCTTCGGAGATTCCAGCCGCAGGCCCGGTGGACATGAACATCGCCCGGCTCCGCTTAAACAGCCGGGGGGCTTTAACACCGTGAGCCCCAGTCGCCTCGACGCTGCAGTTGGACTGCTGGACCGCGGGAAGAACAAAGGGAAGATATAAGACTTTTGCCTTCCATCACAGTGAGGTGGTGTTGGAAATTCACTGTGATGGATGTTTGTGTTAAGTGTGTGTCTTGGTTTTTTTTTTGTAATGTCATGACTGCAGGAATGAAATTTCGTTCAAACCTTGTCTGTTTGAATGCCAATAAAAGGCATTCTATTCTATTCTTTCTCTCCTGAGATGCTGCCCATCCCGCTGAGTTACATGATTTTATACACCTCGATAAGATCACCTCTCATCCTCCAGCACTCCAAGAAAGAGTCCAAGCCTGCTCAACCTCTCCCTATAGCTCAGACCCTCGAGTCCTGGCAATATTATCGTAAATCTTCTCTGCACCCTTTCCACCTGGACATCAAGTCATGAATGATTTAATTCCTACTTGCAGCAGCACAACAGATTTATAAACACTCAATACATATTAATAAACAAACAAAAAAAAGTTCAGGAGAAAAGTGCATATGCAAAACCAAGCCCAAAGTCCTCAGTTCAACCAAGGTATTTGTTGTGTTCAATAGCCTGATGGTTGTTAGGAAGTTGTTCCTAAACCTGGACGTTAGTCATTGTGAGTTACCAGCAGCAGTGCTGAACTGTAGCAAATGACAGGAGAGAATTCAAAGTGTAAATTGCATGTGTGTTTTTTTTAAAATTGATCACAAACTTTTTAAGCTAAACACAAAAGGCGAGTGAGGAAGTACCTTAGGAGGTTAAAGAAATTCAGCATACCTTCAATGACGTACAAATTTCTGCACCATAAGAAGCACACTGTTGAGTTGCATCACAGCTTGATTTGGGAACAGTTCCGCAGAAGAAATTGCTGAATTGTAAATGTAGTTCAGTCCATCACACAGATCAGGCTTCCATCATAGAGTCAAAGAGTGATACTGCATGGAAACAGGTCCTTCGGTCAATGGGCCGACACCTGCCAACATGTCCCAGCTACACTAGTCCAACCTGCCTGCGTTTGGTCCATAGCCCTCCAAACCTGTCATATCCATTTCCCTATCTGTTTCTTAAATGTTGGGATAGTCTCTGCATCAACTATCTCTCCTGCAACTTGTTTCATACACCCACCACACTTTGTGTGGTAAAAGTTACCCCTCAGGTTTCTATTCAATTATTTCCCCTTCACCTTAAACCTATGTCCTCTGGTCCTCGATTCACCGACTCTGGGCAAGACATTCTGCATCTACCCGATCTATTCCTCTCATGATTTTATCCATTGACTTCATGTACACTCAACTCTGGCTCGGAAAAGCAGCCATGATGAAAGATTTATCCTGCCCCAATAATTCCTCATTCTCCCTGCTCACCCAGCAGAAGGTATAGAAGCTTGAAATAATGCGCTACCAAACTCAGGAACAGCTTCTTGCCCATTTATCAGGCTTGAGAACAGTCCTACCATAAGCTCGGATATTGTCTGATTTTACTTCGGAGTCACGTGAGTGACTACGTGAAGAACCCCGCCAGTGCGCCTGCGCGTCATTACGTCAGACGCCTTGACGCAAACGGACGTGAGGAGCAGAGCTCCTACAGTGGTTTGTAGTTTTTCAACTACAAGGTAAGTAGAAACTTTTTTCATGTTTTCCAGGTCCGTTTACTGTGGGTCTATGGGGATTTTTTCCACAGACGCCATGGAAAAAACGGACAGGGGGAAGAGGCGAGCGACACAGCCGACAGAAGTCGGGAGTCTGCGGTTAGAGACCAACCGCCTCTAAACCCCGGTACAGTCGCCAGCGGTGAGCATAGCGACTGTGGACCTGGGGCTGGTGAAAACACAGTCGGCGCCTGTCGGGCAAAAGACGAAGTTTAAATCCCAACGGCCCACGGAGGGAGTCCCAGGCAATGGAAGTAGCTCCAGGGCTAGATACTGCTTTCGAGCGTATTGCCCAAATAGAAAGCTTTTTACATAGGCTGTTGGAGCAAAGTTCACTCAGGGAGGAGTGTACTGAAAGCCAAGCTGCTGGAAACAGCTCAAACAGCTCCTGGTACAGGGCTAGATACTGCTTTCGAGCGTATTGCCCAAATAGAAAGCCTTTTTCATAGGCTGTTGGAGCAAAGTTCACTCAGGAAGGAGTGTACTGTAATCCAAGCTGCAGGAGCAGCTTAACAGCACCTGGCTCAGGGCTGATGGAATGCACCCTCAGGAATGAGGAGCGTGCTACGGGACATGAGATTTCAGACCCCGACTCTGATGGTGAGGCTGTACAAGGCGATGAACGGCAGCTGCCAGATGTTCCACCCCTGGCAGTAGGATTCGCTGCCCCGTCAGGGTCAGGAGAGCCATTAGGAGAAGAACTGGCCTCCTTAATAAATTACTTGGTTTACCGTTAGCTGGAACAGCAGGAGATGGATGAGGCTGCAAGAAAGCAGGAGACCCCAAGTAACTGTGGGTTGCTGAAAGCAGCAGCAGTGAACCAAATTATCTGGATTCAGTTGCAGAGAATATTAAAGCTGCTGGGTTCTGGAATAACTACTTTTACCAGAATAGCAGGTAACAGCCAAAAGATGACGAAGTTGCATCAGCAAGCACGGGTTGCTATGCAGCACCCACTTCGAGATCAATTATCTGAGGAAAGTGCTATACGGCCTACTATGAATCTGAAATTCGCAGCACTCTGCAAACCAAGTAATATACAATTACCCAACTTACTCTTTGGAGAGGATCTCGGGAGACGTATTAAAGAGTTGGAAGATGAAGCGAAAACAGGATTGATAAAAACATCAATGGTTGCAAAGTCTGTAAAGGAAGTATCCTTTCAGACGTCATACGGATCCTAGACCAGGACGAAGTCGCTCATCAACGCAGGGACGTAGCTGGCGGCCTGCAGCGGGAGTAAGGACCAGTGGTGGTGCTTCCGGGAGAATCCAGGGATCTCAGAATACTCAAATGACTCAAGAAGTAGGTGGACCTGGTTCTCAGGGGAACATACTAACTGGATTAAGTCCAAAAGTTGGAGGCAGATTACGTCTCTTCTATAAACATTGGAAGAAGATTACTTCAGATGTGGTAATTCTGAATAATATACAAGGATTTCGAATTGAATTCAATCCAAATTATGATTTGCCTGTCCAGCATGTTCCTAGCAGAACTCTCCACTTTGCGAAGTAATGGAGGTTCAAGTTGCGCTTCAAAACCCTATATATAAAAGGCGTTATTAAAGAATCAGTCTACCAAATTCACCAATTTGGGTCAAATATATTCCCTCGATCAAAAAAGGATGGAGGATGTAGGATTATTATAGACTTGACAAGTCTGAATCCTTTTGTTCAGTGTCTGTTCACTTGCAAGATATGAAGTATTTTAAATTTACATGGATGAACCAATTAGGGCAGTTCAAAGCTCTGCCTAAAGGGTTAACGTTCCCTCCTAGAATATTCATAAAATTGTTAAAATCAATTCTGGGGTTGCTGAGAGCCAGGGGCATGTACTAATGGCATACCTGGATGATGTCCTGATTATAGGAAGGACAAAACAGTCAACAGAAGCATCGGTTGCAGTAATAAAATCAAACTTTGAAAGTTTGGGGGTTTCTAAATTCATCCAAAGAAATCAAGGTTAAAAACATGTACCTCGATTAATTATTTGGGGTTCACAATTGATTTAGCCCAAATGCAAATTACTTTGCCCAGTGAAAAAAGGGTGGAGTTGATTAAAGATTGCAGTAATCTGTTAAACGAGCAAAAACCTCTAATCAGACAGGTGGCTCAAGTACTGGGAAAATTAGTAGATTCCCAGCAGTCCAGTATGGACCATTACATTATCAACAGCTGCAGAGAATTAAAGAACAGGCACTGAGAGTAAATGCTGGTCATTTTGATAGAACCATGCAAGTAACAACAAATGCTGTTTCTAAGCTGCAGTGGTGGATTCTACATGTCTCAAGCAGTTCAGGCAAAGTGCTGATTGAACAACCTTCCATATTACAAACTGATGCCAGTGCACTAGGATGGGGTGCAACTGACTTAACATGAAGCTGCGGAGGCAGATGGAATCAGGAAAAGTTAGTGTTACTGCAGACATGGGGAATTACCTATTTGGAGCTTTTAGGAGGTTTCTATGGACTCCAAACTTATGGTTCTAACACAACTAAAAGGAAGGTTCAAGTTCAAATTAATAAACACAACAGTAGTTGCCTATATTAATGATATGGGTGGAATTAAGTCGGTGTCATGTGACAAAATGGTTAAATCAACTTGGGTCTTGGTGTATTGAAAAGAACATTTGGATTTCAACTATCTATCTACCAGGTTGAATGAACACGATAGCAGACACCAGGTCACGAAAAGTTCCATGATAATAAAGAATGGATGTTGAATCAAGAGGTATTCAATGATATAGTAATCAGATTTGGAATAACCGACATCGACTTGAATCATCAGCTATCGAGATATGTCTCATGGAAACCAGATCCAGGAGCAGTGGCGATTGATGCTTTCTCGCTACATTGGGGTGGTATGTTTTCATATATATTTCCACCTTTCTGCCTCATAAGCCAATGTTTGCTTAAAATCAGGCAAGATACTGCTTCAAGGGTATTGGTAGTACCAGATTGGCCTACACAGCCATGGTATCTGTTGATATTAGAATTAACAACACAAATGTTGATGAAAGTCCCAAAAAGGAGTAATTTATTGCTGCACCCTGTAACAGGGTAACAACATCCATTATATCATCGTTTGGATTTGTTGATTTGCAGGTTTTAAGAATGCCTTTTCTGGGACGAGGACTGTCTGAGCATACTGTGGACATGCTTACGGCAGCCGGGAGGAAGAGCACTCAAAAACAGTACCTTTCTTATATTAGGAAATGGGAAGAGTTCTGTGTACAAAAGAATGTGCAATAAAGTACTGCAGATATTTCAAATGTTTAGAATTTCTGTCAAAACTTTATTATGATGAAGGTCTGAGTTGTAGTGCAATTCAGCCAGAAGTGCATTGTCCTCATATTTGGTTCTGAATTCAGAAAGAAACTCAATTGGGTCACACCCAATTGTTTCCAGACTAATGAAAGGAATCTTTAATTCCAAACCACCGAAACCTAGGTACGTGACAATCTGGGATGTAAGTGTGGTACTGAAACTACTTCGTGAATGGTCATCAAGTGTGTCTTTACCTTTGGTCAAGTTCAGTATGAAAGTATTCATGCTTATGGCATGAGTGACAGCACAACGAGTGCAAACACTTGGAAAATTACAAATAGACAGTATGGAAGTAACTGAAGACAAGGTTACATTCTATATCTTTGACCTACTAAAGTAAATTAGGCCAGGTGTGACAGGATTTAAAATTATGCTAGCAGCATATCCAAATGATCCATGTCTCTGTATTAAGACATATTTATTACAATACATTGAGGTCACAAAAAATTTGAGAATACGGAAACTGGGTTGTTGATCACACACAAGAAACCACACAAGAGAGTTTCAATACAGACTATTTCCAGATGGATAAAAGAAGTCTTAACAGCTGCTGGTATTAACACTTATGTTTTTACGTCTCACTCGACTAGGGCAGCAGAAACGTCGGCGGCCAGGGCAAAAGACGGCCCCGTCGACCATATCCTCGCAGCCGCCGGGTGGTCCAATGAGTTGATGTTTCAACATTTTTACCATCGGCCTATTGTTAATGCGGGGTTGTTTGCAGAAACTATTTTAAGTTCTGTGTAAATTCCTCTGGGTTAAAGGGGATCTGATTCATTTCATTATTGAAATGAATTACTGCATTTGTGGTACAAATGTTATTATGAATGCATGATTGATTATTCTCGTTCCGAGTCAATCTATGCAGTGAGAAGCCGGGATTGATCCACGGCATGAAATCACAAAGCTTTAAAATCTTCACGTAGTCACTCACGTGACTCCAAAGTAAAATAGTAAGATTAAACGAGAACTTACCTAAGTTTGAAGTTTGATCTTTATTTTATGAGGAGTTACGTAGGTGATTACGTGCCCACCACGACCCTACCCTCTATCATAAAGGTCAGATGGAAGTTCTTGTATTACTCATTTTATTATGAGACTATATTACTTCGGTTGTTGTTTTTTGTGATTTCACACCGCTGCTTTGAAGATTGACGCGCAAGCGCACTGGCGGGGTTCTTCACGTAATCACCTACTCCTCATAAAATAAAGATCAAACTTCAAACTTAGGTAAGTTCTTGTTTAATCTTACTATTCACCTCTATCCCATTGTGAACCTTGGACTTCGTCTATGGAACTGATGCTCTACAATGCTGAGAACTATATTCTGCACTCCATCTTCCCATTTGCTCAATCTATTGTACTTGAATTTGACCCGATTGTATTTATGTATATCTGATCTGTTTGGATAGAAAACAAAACAAAACTTTTCACTGTACCTCATGACAATATTAAACCCAGATCTAATTGGTGCAAGTGGAAGGTAAAATCATCATCCTTGGATCCAGAATGCAAAATATTTGCAGGATTACTCTTCACGTTGTTTGCCTATTCCACTTTCTTCTTGACTGACTTTACCGTGGGAATTGTGCAATATCCAACAAAAACAGTTGCTAATATAACACATTGTGTGGCCTGGACTTACCTGTGTATCCCATATACAGGAATACTAAAGAACCAACTGTCTTTTGGAAAATACATTCTGAGTAAAGAAATAAATATTACTAGAGAAATTGAAACACACGAAACTACAAATGCTGGAATCATACGCAGCACAGTTCTGGAAGAACTCGGGTCAGGCAGCAACCATGCAGAAACTAGACAGGTGATTTAGATTAGGACCCCTCTTCTGACTCAAACCCAGTTTGAGTTTCCTCAGCACTTTGTTGTACTAGAGAATTTAATGTGCCCGAAAACTGAAATCCCAAGGACCAAATGACCCAGGTCTTGAAATAAGGTGTCTGTGGAGACAGCGAATGCTGTGATAACCATCTTGTCAACATACCAGCAGATTTAAGCGTAGCAAAAATCATCCACTATTGGCAAGACATTACAGTTGGAAAATGTTGGAATCTTTAAGGATATACCAAGAACATTTAGAAAATGATTGAATGGAGATTACAGTTATGAAAGGGAAATCACATTTGTCTTAATCAAGGTCAGCACGGTGGCGCAGCGGTAGAGTTGCTGCCTTATAGTGCTTACAGTACCTGAAACCCGGGTTCAATCCTGATTATCGGTGCTGTCTGTACAGCGTTTGTACGTTCTCCCCGTGACTGCATGAGTTTTCTCCAAGATCTTCGGTTTCCTCCCAAACTCCAAAGACGTACAGGTTTGTAGGTTAATTGGCTTGGTATAGTGTAAAAATTGTCGCGTGTGTGTGTCGGGTAGTGTTAATGTGCGGGGATAGATGGTCGGTGTGGACTCAGTGGGCAGAAGGGCCTGTTTCCAGGCTGTATCTCTAAAACCAAACAGTTGGAGTTCTGAGGATGCATCTATTTGAACAGATTTGGAACCATCAATTTTCAGAATTGAAAATTTGAATTTTCAGAAGACTGCTGATAAGGTCTCTCACAGAAGGTTGCTGAACAGGTTCGAGCCTGGAATTGGGGCTAATACACTAGTGTGGATTAAAAGCTGATTAACGAATAGAAAACGCAAAAAAAATAAACCTTCTCAGATTGGCAGTCTGTGAGGCAATATAGATCGCTGCCCGGCCTCAACTATTCAAAATCTGTATTAATATGGCTGAGGGCGGCAAATGGAACATTTCCAAATGGGAATGTGCGCAGGTAATAAAATCACAGGGAGGATTCAAGGGGACACAAACATCTACTTTGGCATGAAAGTTGTTTTAAAAATTTGGGGAAATATTGATGTTGAACCGGATCTTGATAGCCCTGTCTGTAAAACATGGAAACCAAACGTGCAAGTGACGAATAAAACTGATATTGATATTGACATCAAGCATTTAAGAAAGCAAATTATCTGTTCACTTTTATTTAAGAGCAGGGGTGTCTTATATATTTACACAATTGTCTTATACAATGATGTGCAGCCTGGCCAATGTACTTGCTATGGAGAGACTTCAGTTAAGGCCACTAAGATAGGTTCCTGGGATGGCAAGAGAGGAGATTGAGTAGGCAAATGTCTATTCTGTGGCGTTTAGAATGAGAAGTGACAAGTGACCTCATTATGTCATGCAAAATACTTTGAGGAATTGTCAACATTCTAGAGTGCAAATATGGGGTTGATTTATTTTAAGTGGCATTTAAGATAGGTACTAGGATATGTAGCGAACGGAGGGGTATGGACCATGTGCAGGCATACGAGATCAGTTAAACTTTGCACCATGATTGGCACAGACATTAATGGCCAAATAATTTATTTCTGCACTGTACTTTTATCTGTTCTGGATAAGGCGTCAGTCTCAAAATAAAGGGTACGCCTTGCAAGAGAGATTTCTTCACAGAGTGGTGATTCTTCGGAATCCTCTCTGCAAGTGCATTGCACAATCCTGGTGATTGAATAACTTCAAAACACACCTTATATATTTCTAAATACTAGAGCAGTGATTCCCAAGGTTTTGATACCCGTGTACCCCTTCGTAAATTTTCGTAAGCATCTTGTACCCCTCGTTAAAAACAATCGTATTTCATTGTAAAAGTCGAGAAAAATTGCATATATTTTTTATTTTGGATTAAGGTATGCATGTAAACAAAAGTTTTCTAATATATAATGTATAATTACTAGAATAAAATTAATAAAGTATCCACTAAATAACATTTTAATTAAAATAATTTATCATCAATGTGAAGGATGAAATTGCTTATGTTGGGAAAATATTTTGACAACATTTGGCTCTGTAGTTGTTTTTTGTGCGTTTTATACACCCAGTTTTTAACCAATGATCCATAATTGAGAATTTACGGGTCAGAAAAAAGATTTATAATATTTATATTATGTACAGTTCTATGTATCATTAAAACAATTATATCACTGAAAAGGTAATACTAACCTATTCCCCGCTATTTTAACTAGCATCACACTCGCGATATTATCAAATAACTGAGCACTTTTATTGATATCTACTTAACCGTCTTAACTAAAACATTTACCCACGACCATATGATTAGTCTTTCTTTGTCGCTGACGCACGTGAAGTGCAAAGCATTCGGGCCAGTGAGGCTGAACGAAAATGTATGAGTTGTCGCGCGGGAGTCTGCAAACGACCCAAATGCAGCAGCTATCACAACTTGAGTAGGGGGAATTCATACAAAATAAATAATTTATTTGCAAATATGTATGTATAAAATAATTCGTGACCACAGTATTTTTTTCTAATTATAAATCTATGTTTCAGTAGTACATAGCTGAAAATTGCTGCGTACCCACTGAAGACATTTTGCCTACCCCACTTTGGGAAACACTGTGCCAGGGGAATCAGGGGCTATGGAAACAGGGAAGGAAAATAACGTTGAGCTGAGAAATCACGTGATTTTTTTATGGCAGATCAGGCCCAAGGGAATGAATAGTCAACCCCAGCCTTTACTTTTAAAAAACTGAAATGTGCACGAATTAAAACAAAAATTGGCGCCCATTTATTTTGTCATTTACGTCACTGTAATTTGTGTCCGGCTAACAACCTCCCTGCATTGCAGCACGGACAAACTTCTGTTATATTATTATTTCTAAAGTGCTGAAACGTGCACCTACAAATTGGCTACGTTTTTATTTATTTGGGAAATAACTGATTATAACAGCAATGAAGATGTGGCTTTCCACAGGGTTTCAAATCATATCACCTGGAATCAAGTGGCAAATAGAAAATGGATGGAAAGCTATGAGTAATATTTCAGTAATATTTCAACGAGGATTGATGCTAACACGAGCATTCCTAGTTTACACGAATGATTCGAACCCAAAAATTCAAAGTGCTACTTCACAATTTGCAGGCAGCACCAAATTAGTAACTGAGCAGGATAGAGGTGACACGATAGCAGACATCAATCAAGTTGTGTTAAATTAAATTAATTGTTAAATTAATTTCAATTTTAAATGTGAGTTGTTGCATACTATTTGGATAATAAAGTTATGTATGCAGTAAATTAACAAAGGGGTACAGTCAGATCACCAAAAGTAGATGATGAAGGTATAAGGACACAACAAAGGTTCCAGTAGTGAGATTTATTTCTGGAGGAATAGAACTAAGCAGAAGGTCAAGGTTAAACTTGTATTAACCTCTGATTAAACTGTATACTTTGTACAATTTGCATCTGCAATGAAGATTAGGAAACTGAGGAAGGAGTGAAACAAAGAATCAAGCTCAGAAAATTTATAAAAGGGTGGATTTAGATTATTACTATAAAAATCAAGTTTACAACACGTCTAAAAACAAGGAACTGCAGATTCTGGTTTACAAGAAAAGACACAAAGTGCTGGAGCAACTCAGTGTGACCCACTTCACTGGAGAACATGGATAGGTGACATTTCAGGTCAGGCTGTTCCCGAGACATTTTATGATGCACAAATTTTTGCTTATTAATGTTTTAAGTTTTGGAACATTAGTATCTCCCATATTTTTCTATCTCTACTCTGATTGCCTTCATGACTATAGGTGCAAAATAATCTTTGACTTATTTTCTACCACTGTAGCTGACTGTCCATTTAATTTTAAGCACATTAAACATATTTTATTTCAGATAGATCTATATTTGCAGCATAAACTTACAAAACAAGGCATATTTCATATTATGAAAGTTCAATCTTATTCAGTCAGATTATTGTAGGAAATAACATAAAACAAGAGTAGCCTATACAGCGCCCCCAAGCCTTCTGTGCTTTCCAATAATATATTTAATCCTGTGCCTCCACTCCATATTTCCACCCAAATACAAACTTGAGTTTCATATAGCGGTAGGTTTTACTTTTACGCCCAATAGACATCTCAGTATTTGCAACAGCACTGTACAATGAATACCATTGCACAACCTTTTAGGTTTAAATTTTATTCAAAAAGTTACTGTTTCATGACATAAATACAAATCAGAACAGTACAATGAACAACAAAATATGGAGAACAGGATAAGGTAAATATAAAACATTTCAGTTGGTTGAAAACATACAGTTTGAAGAACTGTCTTCACAACGAAACGGATTATTTTTAAAAGTAGAAAAGTCTGCTTTCACTTAATTTTTAAAAATCATATATACAGTCCTCAGCAGTTTTTTTAAATGCAGTGGTATAAAGGCAGTAATGCCAAATATAAGCAATGTTTTTAAAGTGTGCAAAAGCAAACTATTCTTCAGAAGACAACCAATTTTTCATGGCATTCTAATGAACTAATAATAAAATCTGATGTAATTGCCAAGTTATTTTTTGGCAAATAAAGCTGAATATTTGTCCAATTGAAATAAACTGGAGTTATGCAGCGGCGGGGGCTTGGGGGTTATGTACTGAAGCAGTTTAAGGCATGGAATGATTTAAAGAAAACAGCTTAACAGATGAAAGACAACCAGCAAGAAGTGTCATGTACATTGTTTTTTTTATTATAAGTTAACATCAACATAGAGTTGATAAAATAACCAGCTGCCAGAGTACTGCAGAACAATGTTGAAAAGCGTTCTATGAGTTATTAGAAACTTTATTATAATTATGACAGAAAATTTACCGTAAAAATTAAAAACATGAACCCAAATTTAAGGAATAACATAAATGGGTAATTTTCTTGATAACTAGTATCTTCAAACTAATTTACATTATTAAAACAAAATGTACTATGACCAGCTGTAGTTCATTTAACCTGAAGATTGCTTGCAAAGACAGATGTGAATAAAATATAAAATACAAATTTAAAAATTACTTAAGCATGAATATCCATGCTATTTTAGACGCTGTTAATTTTTATTATAATTTTTAAACCTCGTCCTTTTGTTTGGAATTTCAAAGTATGAAAAACTGAACAAGATTCGCAATTATAAAATCAGCACCAATCATATATATATTTTTATTTTTATTTAAAATTTAGTTCCCTATTCCAAAACTTTATCAAGTCAAATAATTGTTTAGAGAAACTTTCAAACATACTACACCAAGCTCATTTAATCAGAGACCACAATACAGTGGCACTACTGGAAGGAATTTAACTTGCTTCCATAATTTTACAGTCTCTTAAAATATCAATTTATCAGGCAACAAACTGCCTCTTCAAAGCACTTAATCTAGGTGAACAGTGAACAACTCCAATAAGCATTCTCCTGAAAGGAGAAAATCTGTACAGTTTTAATAGTTTAACTGCAATAACCAAAATATTTCTTAAAACTACCTCTCATTTCATTCATAAACAATTCATTCATTTCCTCAGAACATTGAAACTTCCGAGGACCTAAAAAGAAAAAACAATAGCTTTTTGTTAGAATTCATTTTATAAATTAACAACAAATAATAATGACAAACTAGAAAACATAAGGGATACTCAAAAGGTTAAGTAGCCTTGGTGGCAAGAAAGAGTTCACGTTTCACAGCAATAAACCTTCATCAGAACTAAGAAGTGACATTTCTAAGATGAAGAACAAAGGGGAAAAAAATTGACCTAGATGACAATTAATTTACGTGTCAGAGTTGTTAATAAAACCTAATCTGTTTGGAGGACTGTAAACAGATGGAAATGAAAGACAGTAAAAGGAAAAGATCAAACTGGAACAAAAAGACACAGAATACTGCAGTGTTGAAGATTCGAAATAAGGGATTGCTGGAATACAGATGATCAAATTTCATTTGTTGGGGGGGGGGGGGGGGGGGGGGGGAGCTATGTTACACATGGAAGAAATGAGATCAGAATTGGCCAGGTCTAACAAGCAGGAAATCTGTTTAGGTCATGAAAGTTACCACATTCCTGGAGAGAAGATAAGGCACTGGTCTTCACCCTACATTGGCCTTCATTACGACAAATTAGAGTGAAATCTCATGGTCATTTTAGATTGCTTCAAACTGAATGGAAATGTTTTGCAAAATGGTACCATAATCCATATTTGAATTTTCCGTTGAACAACGCACTAAATTGAAAATTAATTGCGGCTTCCAGGTAAACATCTTCATACAGTAAAAGTGAATTCACGCTTCCTGTAGACTGTTACTTTAATTCAACTTCCCATTCTGTGTCTTTATTCTAGCAAAGCCAGACACAAACTTAAAAAAAACAACACTACATCATCTCTTGAGGCATGCCCTATTGCAGCCCTAAGGACTCAATAATTAATTCAATGCTTCTAGATAACCAGTTTTCTATCTGTGCCAAGTTGGCACAGGTTCTGCTGCAAGGTCATTCAGAGATGCTGCCCAAGTATTTCCAGTGTTATATTTTTTAAGTTCAGATCTTCAGTTACAGCTGTGTTTGAATAAGTCTCTTGCTCCCTGTTCCTCCTCTGCTTACACTCCTCACACAGATCAGCTATGATCAGACAAACACTAGTTTTCATTTTAGATTGCATCAAAGGCAATTGTCTTCTGAACAATTGTGGCCTCTACACGGACACACAGGTATACTCTGCTCTTTTCTCCACAAATGCGGCCTGACTTGCTGAGTATCTCTAACATTTTCTGTTTTTATTTATGTTCACACACACGTGCAGTTTTTTCCTTGAAAGTGAACTTTAACCAGTCAAACTGTACCATAGTTTTGTGGTTTAACACGTTAATTCTTTCATCCATTTACAATTTTTACTATACGACATTCAGATAACCATAGTAGGTTCAGTGAAATGTACTGAACATTTTGTATAATTAATTAAAAACCAATGAAAAGCCAAATCATTAACAAATCTAACCTAACAGCTAAATATCTTCAAAATACTTTAAGTAATATAGTTCCTCACTATGAATACTTCTATCAAGAAATTATGCAATATTTTTTTTAAATGCCAAAAGCACCGGGTTCTCTTGGAAAGTAACAAATGTTTATTAACTTAAAAACTGTAAATTGTGGAACTCCAAAAACAAAAGTGCTAATATAATAGGGCAATTAAGCTGACCCCAGAAACACTGCAGCAATAAAATACTGTTCCATGAAAATATTGACAAATAGTCAAATATTTTATAGGTGCATTTCCTCAGCTATCAGAAACATAGTCCAACAATGTCTGGACAATGGATTAACTTGATCATAGACTGTGAAGTTGATTTGTAAATAATCATCTAGTACCTAGTGAAAGGCTTGGATCGAGTGGATGTGGAGAGGATGTTTCCACTAGTGGGAGGAGTCTAGGACTGGAGGTCATAACCTCAGAATTAAGGACGTTCCTTTGAAGGAGATGAGCAGAATTTCTTTAGTCAGAGGATGGTTAATTTGTGAAATTCTTTGCCACAGAAGGCTGTGGAGGCCAAGTCAATGGATACTTTTACGGCAGAGAGAGATAACTTCTTGGTTAGTACGGGTGTCAAGGGTTATGGGGAGAAGGCAGGAGAATGGGGTTAGGAGGGAGAGATAGATCAATCATTATTGAATGGCGGAGTAGACTTAATGGGCCAAATGGCCTACTGCTCTATCACTGCTAATATAATAGGGCAATTAAAGCTGACCCCAGAAACACTGCAGCAATAAAATACTATATGGCCTTACAACCTCCTCTCCACTGTCAGCAGCAAGTTTCAATTATAGAAAAGTATTTCAATCACTGGTAAACCATTGTTAACCAAAAATTACTTTTCGAATATTGAAGGAACATTTATATTACTATGACCAGAACAACTATGATTAAGCTGTTGGCACTGATAAAATTCACACCTGTCAGTTTGTCACTGGTGCAGTTTTTCTCAAATTATTTATTTTCCTTTTTACTACCGTTATCATCCCGAGCACCCACACAGCACACCCATGCCAGGTGTCTCCACCTAATGAGTTGCCAAGATCAAAAATTAAGAGATCCAACAATTTGATGCCCAAAGGCACTGTGACTATAAATCATAGACAGCTCTAAAATTATGGTATCTTTACCCTGATATTTTGAAAAATAATTTTAAAAAACATGCTATTCACAGGAACGGCCTGCAACATAAAAACAGTTCCATTGAAAAGTGTTTCATAAATTTAATCCAATCTAGTTTAAATTTGTGCACTTTTTTTTGTTAAGAGCGAAGTTGACAAGAATTTTCAAACAAAGTATTAATTTGGTTTTCTTATTGCACTGGTACTCACCGAGTCATCCATTATTGAGGCAGGATCAAAGAAATCTGGTTTTAATTCATTTCTTTCACGTCTATTCTTGGACGGTGGCTGGAAAGAAATAATTTGCAATGAGACCGGCTTCAATCTAAAATTAGCCCAACCATTTTTTTCTGTATTGTATTACCAGATCAATGTCGATGGTGTCAAAATCCCATGCCTTCATTGAGATCTTCAATACGACCTCCGATGACATCATCACATCTTCCACTATTGGCTCTTCATCGTCTTCCATCAACCCTGTGCCACGACGACTAGGAAAATAAAAATGGTAAATTCTCTAACTGTCGGCTAATCTCAGCATTTCCAATTGTCCTGCCGTATGTACAAGAATAATCCTTGGGGGAAAAAAAGTATATATACTTAGAAATATTGAGGGAGTACTATTCCTATGGGGTCTTAAAAATACTATTCCTATGGGGTCTTAAAAATAGCAGAGTCAGGGGATATGGGGAGAAGGCAGGAACGGGGGTACTGATTGGGGATGATCAGCCATGATCACATTGAATGGCTGTGCTGCTCGAAGGGCCGAATGGCCTACTCCTGCACCTATTGTCTATTGTCCTATCACCTGTAATAAATTAGTTGTGTTGTGTGAAGGACCATCGTTTCAGTCCTGATCTATTCTTAAAGGTGTTCCCGTGCATTCAATCCTTCATGATAACTAACAATATCACCTCAGTTGATTGACCCTACTGCAAGTGTGTCGATGTAGGCATTTTAGGACCCGGCATCATCCCTAACACTACAGACCCTAAAGCTCAGGCAACAGCACAAGTAACTGCACCACTATCTCATTCAATGTAGGATGAGGAGGTTGAGTTATTAGTTTATTAACAAGTATTAGATGGAGTCTCATTAAAAAAGAGAGAAGATTCAAGAGGGCATGGGATTGGAACGGCATTGAGAAGAAAATATTGGATTTAGGCAAGGGTTTGCTTGGATGGGAAATATTAAAGAGAGGAATGCAACATTAAAAAAAACAGAAGCACCTGCCACTTGGAAGGCTTTCATTCAATAATTGGTATCAGGTGTTAAAATAAAAAAGGTTATCTTAGCATTCCAGCCTAAACTTGGAGATAGGCTTTTGGCAGAGGAAAGTAGCCAGAATTAATGATGACTGTTTAATCAATTGTGGGGTGTATACATCCAGATGTAGTGAAATCTGAAAACTAAATACTAAATAACAAAAACTAATCAAAAGGAAAATGTTAAATATTGCAAGAAATAAAACATATAAAATGTGATCAGAAAGAATAATTAAATGTACATATTATTGAGAAAATAGCAACATCATAAATGGGACAGTCATTACTGATTTTTACTCAAAGAATTATCATTTAAAATGTTATTCAAACATTGTCTAAAAACTCACATAGCATGTTGCAGGTTAGATCTTAATTTAACATAATTCATTGCAGCTCGCTCTTGTTGCTTGCTTCCTCTTGTTGCCTTTGGGCAATCAACCAGGACATCTGACTACTGTAGAAGAGCCAAAATAAAGAGATATCAAACGGATGTTCAATTGTCAAATTGTTTCATATCTCCATTACTTAACTGCAATTTTTTTCTACACCAACAATCCTGTTCTGAACATTACATCTTAAGCAACATTTATGTTCAATTTTCTTTTGGAACCTATCGGTGTAAGGTGGGAGGGGAAAGGTCATGTCATAAGTGAAAGGAGCAGAATTATGCCATTCGGCCTATTGTCTCCTCTACCCATTCAATCATGGCTGATCTATCTCTCTCTCCTAACCCCATTATCCTGCCTTCTCCCCACGACCCGACTAATCAAGAACCCATCTATTCTTGTCTTAAAAATATCCATTGACGGGCCTCCACAGATGAAAGAATTCATTGAAACTTGAGCAGCAGCCTTTTCCACAGAGGGTGGTGGATATATGAATATAGGTTGAGATAGGTACAATAACATTTAAAAAATGGCCTGACCGGTGATAGGAAAGGTTTAGGCGGATATGGGCCAAGCCCCGGAAAAAGGACAAGCTCAAATGGAATGCCTTGGTGAGGCATGCGAATCGTGCCAAAGGGCCTATTCCATGCTGCATGACTCTATGGCTGATATCCTGCAGGTTAGAAACTGACCTGGAGTAGCATATACACACTGTGGCTACAAGAGCAGGTCAGAGGCTATGAATGCTGTGGTGAGCTGCTCACCTATTGATTCTCTAAAGCCTATGCATAATCAACAAGACTCAAGATAGGTGCGAGATGGAATACTCTTCACTTGCCTGGACGCAGGCTTCAACACTCAAGAACTTGACACCTTACAGGACATGGCAATGTAATTGATAGGCACGCCGTCTACAATCATTCACTCATATTACCACCGACGCACAGATGCAAATGATTGCACAAGTGGCAGTATTCACTGCAGCTTTTCAACAAGACTACTTGAACAGCACCTTCCAAACCCATGACCTGTACAAGATAGATGGACATGGACAGCAAAAGCATGGGAACACCACCACCAAGAAGTTGCCCAACAAGCCACACACCATCTTGACTTGGAAATACATTGCCGTTCCTAGGTCCAAACCTTGAAACTTTCACACCAACATCATTGCGGGTTTACCCATACCTCAAAGACTGCAGCAGTTCAAGGGGGAAGCTCACCACCACCTTCAAGAGCAATTGGCTTAACCTTTGAAGCCCTGATTCATGTTTAAAAAAAAAATTCTAGTGAGCTGTTAAAGCACATAGCAAATTCTTTTGAAATGGTTACAGTTGAGCATTGCTTTCAGAATGTTGCAGATAGGGATTGAATTGGAAGAGTGTGGAGTTTCCTTAGATACCACGTCAAGTTTGGGTTTCACCTGAAATGCCAGTTTATCCCCCACAGGATGAAACACTTATAAATAAATTGAATTTCTACTGAGAATGGTTCTTTAGGAGATCATTCAGCCTTTGATGGTATTGAAATGCCTGCAATAGCTCAGAGACTGTGCAGCATTTTAGTAGCATTATAATTCGTCGCCAAAACCCTCTTTTCACAGTTTGACCAAAATAACTGAGCACTTTTAAAGAAAGTATGGTTTATAAGAATATTCGAACTAGGAGCATGCCATTTGGCCTTTTGCACCTCTGGAAATAATCTTGCAGAGATTTAAAAGTCATTAAAAAATCCTTGCATGACCAGAGGATTTCAATATGAAATTAATAGTAAATAAGCGATGAGAGGGTTAAAAGTATTGTACATAATAAAATGAACTGTCAACATACTTGTAATCCACAGCAGGTTGGTGTTGTGGCATTTGGTATACCCCCATGTAACTTTCCTCTTCAGGCCGCAGCCTCTTTGGCTCTCTCATAACAGTGGAGGTCAAGTGCGGGTTCGGTGACATAAGTGGTGATGGCAAACTATGTTCTCTGCTGATCCATGATCCATCATTGCTTTCTTCTGCTGTGGAATTTTTCAAAGATTTCTTGTTACATAAACAATATAATCACAAAGCTTTGTCTCTACTAAACCAACGGTAATGGAAAAGACATCCCCCCATTCTTTCAGGACCCATTCACACAGACTCCTTTCCAAATGATGCGTATTAAGCAGATTATCTGCTGATATAAATGTAAAAGCAGTAGATACAAGCTGCACAAGACTGGACTCCTAATTTCCCTTGAGAAAACAAAGGCCATGCTGTTCTAAAAAATCCTGCCAGTATCAAAAGATTTGTATTAATATGATCATGAGGTCCTGAATCACATTTGTGAATATTCAAATCACCATTAGGCAGCGTGGAGTCATTTCCAGGTTAAACAAATATCTCACCAAAATGTACAGCATTACAATAAGACTAGTTAACGTACACCCCCAGTGCAAATAGATTATGATTGATTGCATAACCATTTGGATGGAAAAGTCAGAGACTCAGTGAAAAGATTTGAACAGAAAGTAGATGAAATGAGTAATGAAAGTTGCTATCTATGATTATAAAAAAATATATATTTTAAAGCAAATCTTATTTTACTCCTCCAATACACAGTGTAAATAAGAATGTTCCCTATATTGGGCTGTCCACAAGTAGCATCATAATCTTTTTATCCTTTAACAGTGTAGTTTGCTAGTTACGTTGGAGATAGCCGTTTTGAGATACTGGATACCTAACGTTGTTAAAATGCTCGAGAAGCAGGAGAGCACGTCCCTGCAGAACTTAGCACCATGAGGTGAAGATGGAATTAGTTTATTATTGTTACATGTACAGAGGCACAATGAAAAGCTTTTGTTTGCGTGCTATCCAAATAAATTCAATCGTACTACGAGTACAACAAGCCACACACAAGTACAACAGATAGTGTAAAGAGTAAACTACCAGAATGCAGAATATAGTTTTACAGCCTTGTGGCATTACAGAGAAAGCGGTCAGCGTCCACATTGAAGGCAGGTTGGAAGAAAACCTAACTATTCAGGACTGTTCAGTAACCTTCTAACAGAGGAGAAGCTGTTCCTGGGTCTAATGAAGTACAACGTAGGCAAATAACAATAATTCACAGTTGTATGTATTGGTTTCACAATATTAATGCACCACCATATTATGAATTTAACAAATGCATTTTTCAATTAAAAGTCAAAAGCAAAAAAATGTTGTTCCATTTGATACCATTTAATCCCCTCCTTGTGCAAAATCAGTTTTGCGATGCATCAATCATGTTAGCTCTTTTAAGGTAAACTTGCTTTGCAAAGCACTTTACACTTCAAATGCTGCAATTAGAAATACAAGTCCATGGCAGAGTCATCCTGACCTGTGTGAGTTTTATTTGCCTTGCATAAACGTTTAAGAAGGAACTGCAGATGCTGGAAAATCGAAGGTAGGCAAAAATGCTGGAGAAACTCAGCGGGTGAGGCAGCAACTATGGAGCGAAGGAAATAGGCAACGTTTCGGGTTGAGACCCTTCTTCAGACTGCCTCACCCGCTGAATTTCTCCAGCATTTTTGTCTGCCTTGCATAAACGTTTGCTCTAGATGAAACCACCTTATTGGGTTTTCTCCTTTGTTACGTAAATCTTTTTTTTTAGAAAAGATTCTTAACAAATTCAATAATGTCGTCTAAGCAAACATCGACTCCAGTTTTCAGATAAAATTTCCAAATTAAGTTTTTTGAAAAGGAAGCCAACTCCTAGTGCCTCTTAAAAGTATTCATACAAAAGAGAAAAACAGAAATTAGGTAGCATTATTAGCAGCCAAGACAATTAAAGGAAAGTAGATACCAAATAGTAGAAAACATTCAAAGGAGGTGACTGAAGCCATGTGGGAAACATGATACGTCATCTTATGATGATGGGAAAGAAGTAGAACAAGATAGTCCTATGAAGACAGATCTACAAAACAAGTCACAGACAAAAATAATACTGCTGCTAAGGAAAGTATAGTGTATTCGCCCGTAGCTGAAAGTAAAGATAAATGTTATTATTGGTACAGGTTACAAAGGTTGTACATGGAGTCAAGTTTTTTTTTTATAGTTCAAAAAAACACTGAGCTTGATGGGTGATATTAGGTTTAACTGCCACTTGCTTTGAGTCTGTTCCAGATATTAGTGACAAAGATGAACTTCGGTCAACTTCAGGACTTCAAAAAAAAAATGGGAGTCAACACATTCGATCCAAATCCAGGCATAACCACAGACTGAAGGGAAGAAGGAAATTTTACCAGATCCATGTACTGGAGAAATTTACCAGATCCAATGCTGGCCTGGAACCAATGGTTGGAGGGAGCAAAGCAAATCAAAATGAACTGCAGCTTTCACTCAATCTGTATGTCTGATCTACAATCCAGCTCAGGGAGAGCTTGGACTTTCATCAACAGCTCTTCAAGTACTTCTCTCCCACTTTCTTTCTCCGCAGCATTTCACTGCGGATCCACCACATCCCTTCCACCAAGAGAATTCACACGTTTTTCAAGTCACGCAGTATATAAAATGACTGCATGCAAATAAGCCTTGAAGCAACATTTCAAAGTGAGCCAAAATAAATACAAATGGCACATTGAGGATTATTTTCATGGAAGTGTTATTTGATCTCCGCATGCCAATGTTCAGGCCAATGTTCATTTGTAATCATATCACAATAACCTTCCCAAATCTGGGCACAGACTTCTCAGGCTCAACCTCAGTCTCAGGTTTTTCAGAGAGGGTGTTGGTATTAACTAAGGACAACCTAATGACACAATTGACATGAATGTGGAGAAGCCTGCTCAACAAATGGAAGGGAAACTTTGAAGTATTGCACCCATTTGACTTCAGAAAAATACCATGAAGGCACAATAGAGGAGCAGGATGGCTGGCTTGTGGAGTACTCAACATCTGCTCACATACATCGTGTAGAAACATTTAGGCATCATTTTCATTTTAAGTTGTCTCTTAAAATTATTAAAATGCAGAATTAACATGTTCATTTGCTTTTAGGTTAATTGCATGTGATGAAACAGATCAATTGATAACCCTGGCTTAATTAAAGAACAGAGCATTGCTTAGACTAACCTTCAGGTAATTTTCGTTTTCCTGTTGCTGGTTTTGTTTTCTTGCTTCTCACAGAGGATCCTCTGCTACTAATTCCGCTGACAACAGACATTGTATCATCATCGCCAGTCAATAAGGAATTTCTGTAAGATATCAAGGGAAGCCACACATCGTCCCTGTGCAACGTTATTTGTTCAGTCATAAACCTTTCCAGGTAAACGTAGCTGAAATCAGAAACAAAATACATGAAACAGGTATACTATTGTGCACAATAATTAAAATTTATCAACATTAAAACAAAAATATGCCTGATTTTATACAAAGTCCCTCATCAACAGACGATTTAAAAACATTAAGGTTTTGTACTTACAGTGTTCTCTTGTCTTGTCTGATGAGTTTAGAAGAGAATTCGCTAAGAACATCCAGGAAAGCTAAATTCACAGCAGGATAACCTTCTCCATTTACATTGGGCTCCTTGAAGGCAAAATCAATGCCATCTCTGCAAATTCAATGTCAAACAGTTATAACTGGAAAATAACCAATGCACTTCAAAGTACCTTAATACCTGGTACAGATACAGAATGTATTAGGAAAGGGAAAATAGATTATGAAAGAAAACTGGCAGGGAACATAAAAACTGACTGCAAAAGTTTTTATAGATATGTGAAGAGAAAGAGATTAGTTAAAACAAATGTAGGTCCCTTGCAGTCAGAAACAGGTGAATTGATCATGGGGAACAAGGATATGGCAGACCAATTGAATAACTACTTTGGTTCCGTCTTCACTAAGGAAGACATAAATAATCTGCCGGAAATAGCAGGGGACCGCGGGTCAAAGGAGATGGAGGAACTGAGTGAAATCCAGGTTAGTCGGGAAGTGGTGTTGGGTAAATTGAATGGATTAAAGGCCGATAAATCACCAGGGCCAGATAGGCTGCATCCGAGAGTACTTAAGGAAGTAGCTCCAGTAATAGTGGATGCATTAGTGATAATTTTTCGAAACTCTTTAGATTCTGGAGTAGTTCCTGAGGATTGGAGGGTAGCAAACGTAACCCGACTTTTTAAGAAGGGAGGGAGAGAGAAAACGGGGAATTACAGACCAGTTAGTCTAACATCGGTAGTGGGGAAACTGTTAGAGTCAGTTATTAAAGATGGGATAGCAGCACATTTGGAAAGTGGTGAAATCATTGGACAAAGTCAGCATGGATTTACGAAAGGTAAATCATGTCTGACGAATCTTATAGAATTTTTCGAGGATGTAACTAGTAGAGTGGATAGGGGAGAACCAGTGGATGTGTTGTATCTGGACTTTCAGAAGGCTTTCGACAAGGTACCACATAAGAGATTAGTATACAAACTTAAAGCACACGGTATTGGGGGTTCAGTATTGATGTGGATAGAGAACTGGCTGGCAAACAGGAAGCAAAGAGTAGGAGTAAACGGGTCCTTTTCACAATGGCAGGCAGTGACTAGTGGGGTACCGCACGGCTCAGTGCTGGGACCCCAGCTATTTACAATTTATATTAATGACCTGGATGAGGGAATTGAAGGCAACATCTCCAAGTTTGCGGATGACACTAAGCTGGGGGGCAGTGTTAGCTGTGAGGAGGATGCTAGGAGACTGCAAGGTGACTTGGATAGGCTGGGTGAGTGGGCAAATGTTTGGCAGATGCAGTATAATGTGGATAAATGTGAGGTTATCCACTTTGGTGGCAAAAACAGGAAAGCAGACTATTATCTAAATGGTGGCCGATTAGGAAATGGGGAGATGCAGCGAGACCTGGGTGTCATGGTACACCAGTCATTGAAAGTAGGCATGCAGGTGCAGCAGGCAGTGAAGAAAGCGAATGGTATGTTAGCTTTCATAGCAAAAGGATTTGAGTATAGGAGCAGGGAGGTTCTACTGCAGTTGTACAGGGTGTTGGTGAGACCACACCTGGAGTATTGCGTACAGTTTTGGTCTCCAAATCTGAGGAAGGACATTATAGCCATAGAGGGAGTGCAGAGAAGGTTCACCAGACTGATTCCTGGGATGTCAGGACTTTCATATGAAGAAAGACTGGATAGACTTGGCTTATACTCGCTAGAATTTAGGAGGTTGAGAGGGGATCTTATAGAAACGTACAAAATTCTTATGGGGTTGGACAGGCTAGATGCAGGAAGATTGTTCCCGATGTTGGGGAAGTCCAGGACAAGGGGTTACAGCTTAAGGATAAGGGGGAAATCCTTTAAGACCGAGGTGAGGAAAAACTTTTTCACACAGAGAGTGGTGAATCTCTGGAACTCTCTGCCACAGAGGGTAGTTCAGGCCAGTTCATTGGCTATATTTAAGAGGAAGTTAGATGTGGCCCTTGTGGCTAAGGGGATCAGGGGGTATGGAGAGAAGGCAGGTACGGGATACTGAGTTGGATGATCAGCCATGATCATATTGAATGGCGGTGCAGGCTCGAAGGGCCGAATGGCCTACTCCTGCACCTATTTTCTATGTATCTATGTATCTATGTATGTAATAAAAATGTAACGTGTTCTGGACGCTTAGAGATGTCACACATTTGGGCTGACATACTTGGGCTGCAAAACTAAATATTACAACAAAACTTGAACTATCTTGAACTCATTTGAGATTTAAATAGAACACACTCTATTCCTCGGTACACAAAAATGCTGGAGAAACTCAGCGGGTGCAGCAGCATCTATGGAGCGAAGGAAATAGGCAACGTTTCGGGCCGAAACCCTTCTTCAGACCGTTCAGACCTTCTTCGGCCCGAAACGTTGCCTATTTCCTTCGCTCCATAGATGCTGCTGCACCTGCTGAGTTTCTCCAGCATTTTTGTGTACCTTCGATTTTCCAGCATCTGCAGTTCCTTCTTAAACACTCTATTCCTCTCCAGTTCATTGGTCTGTAATTTCCTATAGAATGATTTGATCTTGGAATAAGTGAGTTCGGTATTTCAACTACGCATGCCCACGTCTTAGGTCATTCGCGATGAACATTCTCGCAAGCTGAGCTGCTGCATGCATACAGACCTGCGTTTCATCCATATTTTCCAGTTTTGCTTCTTCGAGGTAAGTGAGCGAGATCGTGACGATGAATAACACTCATTGTTTTTGTTGGGGGGGGGGGGGGGGGGGGAGAATGAAATGAAAGGCTTCAGAGAAAGCAGATGAAATTTAACAGGGGTAAACTGTGCGAAAGAACAGCTTAATGAGACCATTTGGGAGAGAGAACGAATGCCTGTTCTCGCTCTCTTTGAAGGAGGCACCGCCCGCTCCAGCGAGTGGGCAAACGTAGAGCCAACCCGTAATATGAATGGGAGCATGTCGACAGTTGGGGTGGGGGATCTGGGAGAGAGAGAGAGCTGGCGATGCCGCACAGACGGAACAGTTTAATAACGACCCATTAAAATCCGCCCTTCGGCCACTCGGCAATCTGGGCTGATCTGATCTGACAACCCTCTCGCTAGCTCGCTGCGTGCCCGATCCGAACGCAGAACCTACACAAAACCTATGGGCTTCGGTTAACACCTGCACAAGGGCTGGCGAACTGTGCTGGTGAACGTGCACTGGGCGAGATAGCTGGGGGAAACACACCGCAACCACCGCAAACTTGGAACAGCACAGACCCTCCACTCAATCTATCCAATACTAAAGGGCAGGCATTTCACAGTTAAATGTCTTATATCGGATTGGCGGCTCCTTCACAGGGCCAACCCTGTACTCAGTTTTCCTCTGAGATGAATCTTTGCCCTAACGGTACATTCACACCGTCTGTAGGTAAAGCATCAGCCCACATCACACTGATAGTCGCTGCCTGCTTCAGATTAAATATATTTTTACACATAAATTATGAATAAACTTAAGAAAATGTTTCAAACAAAGTAATATTTGCTTATTCCAGTAGCAAACACATTAAGGATTAAATGAAAATAATAAATTCTTTAACTTTTTGAATATCTCATAAATGCAGATTAATGAACTGAACTAGAACTGGGACTGCGTAAGTAGTGTGTGAACAGCAGAACAAGAAAGGAAGCTATTGAGTTGACAGAATTCTAGATTAATTCCTTGGTAGAATAGTTAACAATTTATACACAGTTTATACAGCACTGCGTTCGCTTTTTTAAAATCCCAAATGACCTTTGACAAATCCCATGATTCCTTGCGTTTATCGAAATACCGAACTCGCTTATTGCAGAAGCATAGAGACTACTTACGACCTTCAGCAGTCAATTGGATTTATCCGAATTGGAAGGCACAGGCAAAACAAGCAGTTAAAAAATGCTACATATTACTTAAAAGAAACAGGTACAATTACTGGTCACATGAAAGCAATTCACAGGAACATTAAATAAAAAATAATGAGGGACTCAGTGTATCTGCTGATGGGTCAAATGACTGTGGAAAGCAGTAGATAGGGTTAATTGTGGGTAAAGTAGGGTAGAAATATACTGCAATTTAACTTGATACCTCTGAGATTGTGATCTGACAAAAATATTCCCTTTGGGAGATAGTGGGCTATATAAAATCCATGAATTAATATACTGCCCACAGCTCACGGAAAGACCAGAATTGAATCCAAGTTCAAATTTTATTCTTCCATTTTCTACCCACCAAGAAAATTTAGCTCTGCCTTATCTAATATTCCACATCACAAACTGATTTGAACTTGTATGTTGACAAAGCTAACAACCATGAATTATGACCTAATTATTCCAATGAAATTCTGGTTGGTTGATGTCACATCGTGCAAAAAAAATTCTAAAAGTAAGAGTGGCTGATGCTGGAAACATGAAATAAAAACAGAAAATGCTGCAAACCCTCAGCAAGTTAGGCAACATCCATGGAATGAGAAACACAATGTCTCACATCAATGATCACAACTCCGAACCAATTTACTCTTGTTTACCAAACATGTTTGAAAGAATGGCTGTGAAGAAAGGTCATCAATCTGAAACATTTCATTTGGAAATGTGCATTTATGTGATAATTTGTACCAATACTGATTATTCACTCACCACTTCTGGGCTCTCATTATTTGCATGGAAATACTGTACTTCAAGAGTGTTTTATTGTACTATAACGTCAGCATTATACAACTGAAAATTTATTCTTCCATCACAGAAGAACAATAACTATTCTGCATCACTCAAAAAGTAAAACCAGACACTTCCTATGCCTGGCTTTTGGAAATGAGAATTGTACAGCTTGCTTATAAAAAAATATGCAATACCTTAGCCCACAAGTGAATTTGATGTGCTAGGCCAAAGACCTAAATGTTAAGCGTCCTGCTATTTACACCACTCAAGCACATCCTTTCATTTGTAATTTTTGTGGAACTTGGCATAAATTAATCTGGTAATACAATGTTTTATCCAAGATTTTTTTTCTACATTAAGTGTATAAATGTAGTACAAACATGAAGTGTTTAAGAAAGAACTGCAGATGCTGGAAAAATAGAAGGTAGACAAAAATGCTGGAGAAACTCAGCTGGTGAGGAAACATCTATGGAGCGAAGGAATAGGTGACGTGTCGAGACCCTTCTTCAGATTGATGTAGGGGTGGTGGTGGGGGGTGGGAAGAAGCTTGGCGCGCTGATCTCTACTGGTCTGAGGCCAGGCGCCAACTCTCAGACACCTCCTCCTACTTATCCTTGGACCATGTCCCCACAGACGAGCACCAGGCCATTATCTCAGACACTATCACTGGCTTCATCACTTCCGGCTCCCTGCCCTCCCAAGCCTCCAACCTCATCGTTCCCCAGCCCCGCACGGCCCGATTTCCGCAAAGCAAGAATTTCATTGTCCTACCAGGGACACATGACAATTAAATTAACTTGAACTTGAACTTGAAAATCCACAAACCTGATTGTCCTGGCAGACCCATTGTTTCTGCTTGTTCTTGTCCCACCGAACTTATTTTCACATAACTTCACTCCATCCTATTCCCCCCTGGTCAAATCCCTCCCCACCAATGTCCAAGACACTTCACGCGCTCTTCGTCTCCTCCATGACTTCCGTTTTCCAGGCCCCCATTCCCTCATCTTTACCATGGATGTCCAGTCACTCTACACCTCCATCCCCCACCAGGAGGGTCTTAAAGCCCTCCGTTTCTTCCTCAACCGCAGAACCAACCAATTCCCATCTACTGATACTCTCCTCCGCCTAGCGGAGCTGGTCCCTAACCTCAACAACTTTTCCTTTGACTCCTCCCATTTCCTCCAAATCCAAGGCATAGCTATGGGCATGCACATGGGCCCTAGCTATGCCTGCCTCTTTGTAGCATACGTCGAATAATCCTTGTTTGAGGCGTACCGTGGCCCTATTCCCGAACTCTACCTCAATTACATTACCCCTACTCCCTGCACTCATGCAGAACTCACTGACTTCATCCATTTCACCACTAACTTCCATCCGGCACTCAAATTCACCTGGGCCATTTCTGACATCTCCCTATCGTTTCTAGACCTCACTATCTCCATCGCAGGTAACAGACTACTGACCGACATCTACTACAAACCCACTGACTCCCATGGCTATCTGGACTACACTTCTTCCCACCCTGCTTCCTGTAAGGACTATCCCCTACTCCCAATTCCTCCGTCTATGCCGCATCTGCACCCAGGATGAGGTGTTCCAAACCAGGGCATCTTTAGGTACCAGGAGTTCTCCTCTTCAAGTATAGATGAGGCTCTCACCAGAGTCTCTTCTATATCCTGCAGCCCCACTCCCCATCCCCCCACTCGTAACAAGGGCAGAGTCCCCCTTGTCCTCACCTTCCACCCCACATACAACAGATAATCCTCCGACATTTTCGCCACCTCCAACAGGATCCCACCACTAGCCACATCTTCCCATCTCCTCCCCTTTCGGCTATCCGCAGAGACCGCTCCCTCCATAACTCCCTGGTCAATTTGTCCCTTCCCACCCAAACCACCCCCTCCCTTGGTACTTTCTCTTGCAACCGCAGAAAATGCTACACTTGTCGCTTGGCTCCATCCAAGGACCTAAGCAGTCTTTCCAGGTGAGGCAGAGGTTCACCTGCACCTCCTCCAACCTTATCTATTGCATCCGCTGCTCTAGGTGTCAACTGCTCTACATCGGTGAGACCAAGCGCAGGCTTGGCGATCGCTTTGCCCAACACCTCCGCACAGTTCGCATTAACCAACCTGATCTCCCGGTGGCTCAGCAGTTCAGCTCCCCCTCCCATTCCAAATCCGACCTTTCTGTCCTGGGCCTCCTCCATGGCCAGAGTGAGTCCCACCACAAATTGGAGGAGCAGCACCTCATATTTTGCTTGGGTAGTTTACACCCCAGCAGTATGAACATTGACTTCTCCAATTTCAGGTAGTCCTTGATTTCTCCCTCCTTCCCCATCCCTTCCCAGCTCTCCCACAGCCCATTGTCTCCACCTCTTCCTTTCTTCTTCCCACCCCCCCCCCCCCATCAGTCTGAAGAAGGGTCTCAACCCGAAACGTCACCTATTCCTTCGCTCCATAGATGCTGCCTCGCCCACTGTTTCTCCAGCATTTTTGTCTACCTACAAAAATGAAGTGGTTATTTAAAAAAATAATGGTGTTTTCATGCCTTCATACTTTTGGATCATAATTTCACCCATCAACGCAGAACCTATATAATCTAAATGAAGGAAATACAATTTTAAACATGACAAAAACTTACTTGTGCAGCATTGCTACAGCTTCTCTGGTTTTTAGCTGATCCAAGCCAAACGTTAATGAGAAACGGCGTGCAAGTTCTTTAATACTACTAAAGCCAGGAGTTGACCGATCAAAATTAAGTCCAATGTCCTGATCCAACTCACCAAACAACTGTAAATAATGAACATTGGAAAAAGCAGAACATTTCAAACGGAACTTTACAAAAATTCTGAGAAAATATGTATTACATGAAAGAAAAACCAATAAAATCACAGTCTCCGTCCGTGAACAAATTTAAACAGTCTTACATTTTACCCAACTTACACTTTGCTTAGATTGACTGCATGCAAATTGCAATCTATAAATTGCGATATTTTTTAACAGTCCAAAATTGTAAAGCAAATGTGAATGGAGGTTTGAAATGGCTCTTTGGGTCAAAATGCATTAAACCCCACAATATATGGTCCTTGCTATCTATATAATGCAAATGCCCAAATGGAACAGAACAAGTGAAGAATTATGAAGCATGCACAAAATCATTCACAGCTGGTAGAGCTGTTGCTTCATAGCGCCAGAGACCCAGATTCAATCCTGACCTCAGGTGCTATGTAAGTGTAGTTTGCACAATCTCCTTGACACATGGGTTTCCTCCTGGAGCTCCGGTTTCCTCCCACATCCTAAAGACGTGCGAGCTGGTAGATTAATTGGCCACTGTAAATTCCCCCTAGTATGTCGGTGAGTGGTAGAATCTGTGGGGTATTAACAGGAATGGGTCTTTTTCTGCGCTGTATGTCTCTGGAAATGGATGCATTCCAAATTCCAAAATGTGCTTGGAAATTTCCCTGAAAGAACCCCTCCCCACTCAAACTTTTATTCTTCAGCATTTAATTTACTGATAAAACTCAAATGTTATCTATTCAAATATTGTGAGTGTTTACTGCAATTTGTTTTCAGCAGAATATTTCAATTTGATAATGCTTCTGACAATTAAATACAAAATCTTACCTGCTGTAAGCTAAGTATAAGAGTCTTTGCACACTGAATTTTGTCCACTTGTCTGCACTTGCTCATAGTTTCTTTGATGATATCACCATAATCATTGTAATACTAAAAACAAAATTATGAACAATAGATCTATTCATTATTGTACAATGATAAAGTACTGCGAATTTGATATATAAGTTATAATTATAACTTAACAACATAAAACATCTTTATTTTAGTAAGCATATAAATGCCATACAAAAAACTAACAAGAGGAAGACAGCAATAAAATATCCTTGCAAGCTTCTGAATGAAGGAAAATACAGAACACATATTCCACCTGGGCAGTTTCACATATGATTTTTCTGTGCACGTGATACTCTACTGACTTAACCATTGCCAAAAACAGGTTATTGGTTCCATCCCAAAATTCCTTACAATGTTGAAATAAAGTATCCTTTTCTGAAGTGTTAGCTGCTCAGTTGCATGCGATATTTTATATTATATACATGAATGAAAATGAGGTTGAAAATGTTTACCTTCATGTACTGCTTAAAAACATCTGCAGCTGTATTCATGTCCACCACATTATATACAATTAATTTACAGAAAGCTGCAAGAAGGTTCCTCCTTTTATGTAAAGCCTCAATTTTACCAGCTTCATCATCTTGATGTCCATCTATAACAATTAATAACCAACGGTTAGTGGTGAAAAAGTTGGATGTCAAATTTGTTTGCCTGAAAGTCTCCTGGATGGGTCTCCAGTACAACAGTACAGCTCATTATTTAAAATGTCCTACTGCACCCACAGGCACTTCCACTTTGCTTGGCAAACAACAAGATACTCAAGGCCAAGAAAGCATATCCTGCTCAGTGGTATTATTACTAGTCTGACACATGCTGGTCTCATCTCTGACCATTTTGAGTCACTGATGACCTGCCTCACCCGCTGAGTTTCTCCAGCATTTTTTGTGTACTTAGATTTTTCAAGCATCTGTAGTTCTTTCTTAAAGATAAAGAGCTTCGTGTTTTTTGTTCTCCAGGAAGCCACTCTCCCCTTAAATTGACATCAAATTTACATTAAAAACTGTTTCAATGGGAAGAAGGCCAAAGTAAAAGCTGAATTTGTTGCCCCAGATAAGTATACATGAGAAATGACATCACTCACCTGTACTATGGCCG
Source organism: Malacoraja senta (assembly GCA_038087875.1). NCBI lineage: Eukaryota > Metazoa > Chordata > Chondrichthyes > Rajiformes > Rajidae > Malacoraja > Malacoraja senta. Next base: position 106,231 of record CM076000.1, on the reverse strand, counting down.
TCTTCATCCTGATCAATAAATACATGGTCCAAGATGAAGCTCAGTAACTCTGACTGTAGACATGAATCTGGACTGTAAATCAGAGGTTCCAGAACTTCACGTCCACCTGCCATAATCTGGTGGCTAAAAATCATCAGAATATCACACAAGATAGTGAAAGCCTACAAAACAAAATAGAAATGATTACTGAAAGTTACTGAGATACTTCAAATGGAATGTCATTGCATAAATTAAATACATCTTATCACGTGAAAAGTTTAACTCAATTTCTTCAAGTATTGGTCAGGTGCGTTTCTTTCTTGAAGTAAATTATATTTAGGCAAATAACGCTAGTTTTTTCTTTCTTAGAGGTTTGCTTCTTTCAATATTTCTAAATGTAATTCTGTGAAGGCTCATTCCTGTGTTAAGGGCACTGCACCAAATCCATTCATGTAGAAAACCAAAATCGCAGAATTCCACAGGAAACAAAAAGGCAAACTCCAAAGACTTAGCAGGAATGATGCTATATATATATATATATATAGATAATATAATCTACTGGAGTTATCATAGGGTGCAAAAGGTGTGGCCTACAGGTGAGTTACTTTCTTCAGCAGAATCTAAAACTAGTTTGAGGTTATTTTTAACAATTGTGCAACAGATAACAGTGTCATTCTGACCATCATCTGTGCATTGGATTTTTGTAGATTGTACCATCAGATCCACTTTGACTACCCCCACTTTGATCATTTTAAATTTATGACTATTTGCCATCAACTTCTGAACCATTATGAAGACTTATTTAAGACTATCCAAGTAATCATTTTAAAAATTGGAATATTTTTCCTTTTTGCTTTCTCCAAATGAACACAATATTATTAAATTTCTTCTCTCAAACATGGTTTGCCATTTCTAGCATATGAAAATACATAGATACCTTCATGGCAAAAAATTGGTTTCTATTACCTGTTCTTTAACAGCTGTATTAACATTGGTCAGGTAACGCTGACAGATCTGGCAGAAAGCTCGCATTTGTTTTCGTAGCATTATTAATTGCTCCTGAAAAGAAAAAAAAAATATTATGAATATTTTTAATAGTATCTGTTGAGGAGACATTATCAACCATCTTTCAGCAGCAAATTTTTATAGAAGAATATTCAGACAAGATATCAATGTATATTGTTACATTGTCAGTTTCTCATACATTTTGAACAAATGACAAGAAATTCAAAGGAAGGACATTGGGGCTGCTATCAATGCGGTTATTCAACTGTATCATCATTAATGCGGTTATTCAACTGTATCATTATCAGCACTCAAACCAAAAATCTATTCCATTCACTTAGCGTGGGGGAAAAACCTACTAGCATCAATCTCACATCTACATGATATGAATAGCTCTGGTCATTTTTATTGCTTCATGCTTTTTGCCCAATTTATCTTTCTTTCACTAAAAAAACCTTATTTTTATTATATTATCCCAATTTCTCCCCCTTACTCTAATGCCAAGAATCAGCCTCAATTTGTTACCTGCCCAAAATCTGCAATATCTTGCTGATCTGAGCTGAGGAAGGAGATAAATGATCCCATATTGCACAGCTTAGCCTTTTAAAAAACATGCATTCCACAAATGCAAGTCACCATAATAACTTATAAACTGGTATATATTCAGAACTGTCAAATTAATGAGCAACTAGTTAGAAACACTCAGTATGTGAATTTAAAATGTATTAGAAAATTTAAAAAAATGTTCATAGAAACATTGAAAAATAGGTGCAGCTGTCGGCCATTCAAAATCAGTGCCCCCGTTCCTGCTTTTTACCCATATCCCTTGATTCCTTTAACCCTTAGAGCTAGATCTAACTCTCTTGAAAACATCCAGTGAAATGGCCTCCACTACCTTCTGTGGCAGAGAATTCCACAGATTCACAACTCTCTGGGTGAAGAAGTTTATCCTCATCTCAGTACTAAATGGCCTACCCTTTATTCTTAAAATGAAATCCCTGGTTCTGGACTCCCCCAACATCAGGAACATTTTTCTTCCACCAACCCTTTCCAATCCTTCAAGAATTCTATATGTTTCTATAAGATCCATTCTCATCCTTCTAAATTCCAGTGAATACAAGCCCAGTCGACCCATTCTTTCATCAAATGTCAGTCACTCCACCCTGGAAATTAACCTGCTGAACCTACGCTGCACTCCATCAATAGCAAATTAGGAGACCAAAATTGCACACAATACACCAGGTGCGGTCTCACCCGGGCCCTGTATAACTGCAACAGGACCTCCTTGATCCTAAACGCAAATCTTCTCGCAATGAAGGCCAACACAAAGGGTGGTGAGTGTATGGAACAAGCTGCCAGAGGAGGTAGTTGAGACTGGGACTATCCCATCATTTAAGAATCAGTTAGACAGGTACATGGATAGGGCAGGTTTGGAGGGATATGGACCAAGCGCAGGCAAGTGGGACTAATGTAGCTGGGACATTGTTGGCCGGTGTGGGCAAGTTGGGCCGAAGTATCACTCTATGACTATGCCATTAGCTTTCTTCACTGCCTGCTGTACCTGCACGGTTACTTTCAGCAACTGATGTACAAGCACACCCAGGTCTCGTTGCACCTCCCCTTTTCCTAATCTGGCACCAATCAGATAATAATCTGCCTTCCTGTTCTTGCCACCAAAGTGGATAACCTCACATTTATCCACATTATACTGCATCTGCCATGCATCTGCCCACTCACCCAACCTATCCATTTCATACTGCAGCCTAATAGCATCCTCATTGCAGCTCACACTGCCACCCAGCTTGTATCATCCGCAAACTTGGAGATGTCACATTCCCTCGAATAAATCGTTAATATATATTGTAAATAACTGGGGTCCCAGCACCGAGCCTTGCGGCACTCCACTAGTCACTGCCTGCCATTCTGAAAAGGACCCATTAATTCCTACTCTTTGCTTCCTGTCTGCCAACCAATTCCCTATCCATGTCAATAGCCTACTCCCGATACCATGTGCTCTAATTTTGCACACTAATCTCTAGTGTGGGACCATGTCAGGCTTTTTGAAAGTCCAGATGCACACATCCACTGGCTCTCCCTTATCCATTCTACTTGTTACAACCTCAAAAAATTATGAAGATTAGTCAAGCATGACTTCCCCTTCATAAATCCATGCTGACTTTGACCGATCCTGTCACTGCTTTCCAAATGGCCTGCTATAACATCTTAAAAAACTACTCAAACATCTTTCCCACTACCGATGTAAGGCTAACCAGTCTATAATTCTGTTTTCCCTCTTCTTCCTTTCTTAAAAACTGGGGTTACATTGGCTACCCTCCAGTCCACAGGAACTTTCTCATTATAAATTCACTTGTCTCTGATTGTAAGGGACCTACATTTGTCTTCACTAATCTTTTACATATCTAAAGAAGCTTTTAGAGTTAATTTTTATATTCCCCGCAAGCTTTCTTTCATGCTCTTTTTTCTCCCTCTTAATTAACCCTTTTGTCCTCCTTTGTTGAGTTCTAAATTTGCTGCTTCCTATGGCCAATTTATATGCCTTTTCCTCGGATTTAACACTATCCATTATTTCCCACGTGAGCCACGGTTGAGCCGCCTCCCCCATTTAATTTTTTTGCCAGACAGGGATGAACAATTTTTGAAGTTCATCCATGCGGTCTTTAAATCTTTGCCACTGCATCTCCACCGTCAACCATTTAAGTATAGTTTGCCAGTTTATCCCAGCCAATTCCCAAGTTCAAGACCCCTGCTGGTCTCTAAATTAACTGTGTCACTTTCCATCCTAACGCAGAATTCCACCCATTCACTGTTGCCCAAGGGGCTTTGCACAACAAGATCACTAACTAATCCTTCCTCATTACACAATACCCAGTCTAGGATGGCGTGTCCTCTAGTCAGTTCTTCTACATATTGATTTAAAAAAACCATCCCGTATACATTCCAGGAAATCCTCCTCCTCAGCGCTGCTACCAATTTGGTTGGCCCAATCAATATGTAGATTAAAGTCACCCATGATAACTGCTGTACCTTTGCTACACACATCCTTAATTTCCTGCTTGATGCTATCCCCACCCTCCCTACTGCTGTTTGGTGGTCTGAATACAACTCCAACAAGTGTTTTCTGCCCTTGGCTATTTCAGTTCTACCCATACCAATTCTACAGCATCCAAGCTAATGTCCCTCCTTGCTATGGCATTAATCTCCTCTTTAACCAGCATTGCCACCCCAACTCCTGTTCCTTTCTGTCTATTATTCCTGAATATCGAATACCCCTGCATGTTTAGCTCCCAGCCTTGGTCACCCTGGAGCCATGTCTCCGTAATTCCAACAAAATCATATTCCTTAACTACTAACTGCACATTCAATTCATCCACCTTATTACAAATGCTCCTCGCATTCAGGCACAAAGCTTTCAGGTTTGTTTTTCTTATCTCCCTTCTACCTTTTGTTCCAATTCAATCTAAAAATTAGATAGTAAACGGCAAAATAATAGATTTGATTACATTATATGTCCTATCATATACACTAGGGTACAATGACATTCTTTATTCACATGAAGCTAACAGAGTAAACAGTATACATGATTTATACAACAATAAATACAACAGAAGCAAAACGGCCAACTGATGCTAGATTGCAGTGTAATTAGTGGCAGTACAAAGGAATGGAACAGCCAAAATGATGAAGACTTAAGAGTAAGAGTATGGCAGCAAGAGAATGGGGTTTGAAAGAGGTGATTGGTTCAGGAGTTGGATAGAAGTGGGGAAAAAGTTGTTTGTAAGTTTGGGCGTCCAAGCTTTCAAGCTCCTGTATCGCTTCTCAGAAGGTAGTGGAGAGAAAATGAAATGGCCAAGGTGACAGGCATCCTTAACAATACTGTCTGCATTCCTGATACAATGCACAGTGGAGAGGGAATGGAGAGGATGTGTTCACTCACTATGCAGGTTCAGGGGGTCTAGAGCAGAACAGTTGCCCTATCAGGCAATCCTCATGGGCATGCTGAACATTTTCAGACGGTAAATATGCTAACAGATTTTTTTGATCACAGTCAGTGTGATGGGACCAGAGGAGAGCTAGCGATATGGATGCCGAGGAACTTGAAACTGTCGACCAGCTCCAACAGCAGTTTGGGGATTTTGGGGGCTCCTGAATCAGAGCTTTCTCTACATGTATCATGTTGTACCCACTCCAACTCTCAGCCCATGTAAAGTCTGAAGAGGAAACAAAAATGTTTTGAAGTTTCCTTAAGGGAAATGTGGTTCTTAATTTGAAGATAACAATCCTCTCTGAGATCAATTAACCAAACTAGATTGGCTGATGCAGATGCAAACTACAGCTGACATGAGAAATCCAGAATTAAAAAATAATAAAATGCTACAAATACTCAGCAGCTGCTGCAGCATCACTGGAGTGAGAAGCAGCTTCCTATTTCCAGTTCTGATAAGTCACTCACCTGAAAAAAACTTGTTTTGCTTCCTACAGATATACCTAACCTGTTACCATTCCCCAATGCACTCTATTATTTAATCTTATTGGAGAGGTTGTTTTAACTCATGTGGATTAGGTTGGCTTACACGACTGCAAAATGAATTGAATCTTGCAAATATTCATAATATAATCATTTCAATTAAAACTCTCATTGTCCTCAGTTAGGATTTGGGACACAGTTTGAACAGCGAAGAAACCTTGCAGATTGAATGCTTCAGTTTCATTGCACAGTGGAATAGAATAAATTTAAGGTGTTCATTAAGATGCCATCTGTAAGAAACATAAAAATTTCAGAACATTTATTATTATGGGAATTTATCTAATTTTGCTTCTACATACCTTTGTTGAACTTCCTTCAGAAACAGTCGCTAGGTTCCAAAGGATTACATAGTGAGTGCACTGGAGTGCATGTACAACAATCTAAAAAAGCAAAAAACACATTTCATAATTTCAGTTTACAGATACGTGGTTAACAATTCAGACATAAAATGCACAATTAAGTTATTGTGTATTATTTGGTTAAAATCAATAAGTGAAACAAAAACCTGTTCTGGCATATCCCCATTTTCAGTACCAATCTTCAGCAGTTTGTAATTACTGCCAAACAAGTCCCATCTTGTAAGATCATGAGCACTGGAAAAGCAATAATTTTAGGGTTATAATTAAGTTCTGGAAAGGCACTGGAAACAACAAATGCACTCGGTTACAGGTGCAGGGTAGAAAAATAAAAAGACTATCAGGCAAACAGAGGATAGTACAGAGGAGTCGATGAGAAATACATTTTCAATGGCTTAAAGAATACATTCTTTTATTTATTAAAGCAAAATTACATTTCTCCTGTTTGATTGCGAACCATTTTTATGGACATCTTAATTATGTAGTAGGTACAGCGCAGAGGTAGATCATTTGGGGGCGCCGTCCTGTATGGGTATGACTGCCCAGCCTGCAGCTGTCCATTTGATCACCTCTTTTTTTTTATTTTTAGTGAGTTAAGTGTTTTATTTTTGTAGGTCTATTCCTTTTTATGTGGGGGGTGGGGGAGGAAGGGGGAAACTGCTTTTCAGGGTCCCTTCCTGGTCGGTGTATGTGACAAATAAAGAACCTTTGAACCTTTGGCCAACACAGTTGCAGGTCTGGTCCCACATGTTACTTGCTCTCAACCAATCACAGATCACTCTATTTCTTTATAACTTATACTTATCAGGCCAACCCCTAAACACTTTTTCGTCTACCCATATCAATTAGTGCAAACATATTTTATTGTTTGAGGCCGTCTTATACTTGTGCAGACAGTGTAACTAGTTGTAGACAATGAAGAAAGTGCCAAGAATTGCAGTGGGATCTTGATCAGCTGAACAAGTCGGCTGAGGATTTTAGACACAAAGTGCTGGAGTAACTCAGTGGGACAGGCAGCATCTCTGGAGAGAAAGAATGGGTGATGTTTCGGGTCGAGACCTTTCTTCAAACTGATGTCAGGGGAGGGGGCAGTACAGAGATAACATGTAGTCGGAGACAATAAGACTGTTCGGAGAACTGGGAAGGGGGAGGGGATGGAGAGAGAGGGAAGGTAAGGACTACTTGAAGTTAGAGAAGTCAATGTTCATACCGCGGGGGTAGAAGCTACCCAAGCGAAATATGAGGTGCTGTTCCTCCAATTTGCTCTGGGCCTCACTCCGACAAAGGAGGAGGCCCAGGACAGAAAGGTCAATGTGGAAATGGGAGGGAGAGTTAAAGTATTGAGCAACAGGGAGATCAGGTCGGTTTAGGAAGACTGAGTGGAAGTGTTCAGCGAAATGATCGCTGAGTCTGCGTTTTGTCTCGCCGATGTACAAGGGTCCACACCTGGAACAGCGGATACAGTAGATGAGGTTGGAGGAGGTGCAAATGAACCTCTGCCTCATCTGAAAAGACTGTCGCGGTCAAGGTGTTGCCTTAGGACTTTCACAGTGAACTGCGGGGTCTGGGGAGGATTCAGGAACAGAGATCTCGGAGTCCAAGAACATACTTCTTTGAAATTGGCATCAAAAGTGGACGGGGGGCGGGGGGGTGAAGACAGCTTTCAGCATGCTGGCCTTCATCATTAAGAACATTTAGTGTGGAGGGTAGGATAAGCAGTTGTACAAAATTCCTTGGAGCACAGGAGACTGAGGGGGTTCTTATACAGCTGGGTCAAACATGGGCAAATGAGATTACCATAGATAAGCATCTTGGTCGGCATTGATGACGTGGGGACGAAGGGCCTGATTCCTCACACTATGATTCTAAAGAATATTCATCTACAAAATGGGTAGTTAGGATCGTGATGTAGTGACTGTATTTCTAACAAAGGAAGTTCTATATTTTGCATTGAAATATATCTTGACATTATTCCAGGAAAATCCTGTTGCACATTTTAAAGTATGCTCATATTCTTAAATCAAAAGCATCCTTGAGTACTAAGGTGCCCAATTACACTTTTCTCTGAAGCGCCAACCTGCTTGTGAAAATTTCTAGACAGATTATATAAATAAAACAACTTTGTATGCAATCTTTTGTACTGCTACTTAATCTAACAATTATCTATCTACTGCCGCCTTCTCAATACCAACACTGCCAGCAACAGCAACTGGCCCTGGTTTGCTAGCTTGGGGGATCCTTCTCAGAATTTAACATTTACATTTGAATAGCTGTGAAGAGGCAGTAAAATAACACAGATATTTGTCAGACCTGAAGGAAGCCAAGTGAGAAATCCTGTGTTCAGCTACAAAAAGAACAGCACAAAGGGTTGCTCAAGTTCCAGTGACCTCTGTGCATTGCTCACCCACAGTAAAAATAACATATAGTATTGTGGACTAAAATCAATGGAACACCCGAGGAAGATACTTTGGTTTGACAGATCCTGTTCAAAGTAATCTTAAAGTTGGGCCCTAATTGCATAATTTGGGTACAATTTTAACAGTCTCCCATTCTCAGAGGGCAATTTAGAAGAGTCGAGCAATGAAATAAAATCAGGAAGTAGGCCAACTCTTTTTAATTTACTTTGTAAAATAGGTTAATTATATAACGGTATGTTGAGAATTCCATTTAAAATCCAATCATTTCAAAACTTACTATACATTATCATCTAAAGTGTTATATTTGAAAGACCCATTTTCAAAAATAGAACCATTTTCCAAAAACCAAAACAAGAAACAGATTCAGCCTCTATTAAAAAATGTGTTACAATATTCAATTACAGATCCAAGGAAATAAAACAACATTATGCCATGTAAGAAACTTTGTGTTCTAGGTAAAAAAGGCACATTATGCCAGTCTTCATTTCACTCTATCCACCACAATAATATTCTTGCTTAGATAGAATGCTGACCTGCACTAAAAATACTGGGTACTGTCGCATAATTGACATAACCGTCACCCATTTGTTTACTCTTGTACTCAAATCCTCTTGCAGTAAAGGCTCGTGTGCAATATTCTCTTTTGACCAGCTTGTTGTACCTGCAGGTTTGTTTTTTAATAATTCAAGTATGAGAATACCCAGGACCCTCTGAGCACAAACACCTTTGAGTCTCTCATAATTTAAGAAAAACTCTTCCTTTCCATTTCCACTACCAAATAGATGGCTTCACAGTTTCCACCATAGATTGGGTAGGTAGTAACAGGACCTGGTTCCCAGGGTAAAAATGTCACAAATGAAAGGGCATACGTTTAAGGTGAGGGGGGCAAAGTTTAAAATCAGATGGGCAGGGGACTTTTTTTGTTTTCACAGAGAGTGTTGCATGCCTGGAATGTGCTGCCAAGGGTGGTGGTGATGGGAGGCAAAAAACAATATAAGTGGCATTTAAAAGGCTTTTAGATGGACAAATAGAGATGTATGGAATAGAGGGATATGGATCATGAGCAGGGCAATGGGGTTAGTTTATTTTGGCATCATCCTCAGCAGAAGAGCAGTTCCTATAATGTACTAATCTATGTACTCTCCATTTGCCATGTCCTTGGACATTCACTTAAGTCTTTCTATATTCCATAAAGTCCTCTTGCTTCCTCCTCACACCCACATTATGATCCAGCTTTTCAGAATCAACAAACTTCAAAATATTATACTTGGACTCTTCATCATGGACATCGATTAGCGCATGCATACCTCATGCACATCCCATTTGTCACAGCCACTCAATCCAAAAATCCATTTACTCCTGTTGTCTGACCAGTACCAATCCACAATCCAGGCCAACATCTTATCTTCAATATTTTGTACTCTAGGTTTATTTATTAACCTCCTGTGTTGAAGACCTTCTAAAAGTCTAAATCTACCACATCATCTTATTCACTGTTAGTTATTTATTCACTTAGAATTTATGCAGCAAAATGTATAACATTTTGTCAAACATAAAACTCTCTTTCATGGATCCATGTTCAAACCACCACCCAAAGCATGATTATATTCTGACAGTCCTGTTACTACTTCCTTAATAATAGACCCTTTGACTGATATTCTAAATGGTCTAAAGTTCTCCATTATCTACTGCCTTTCTTTGAGGGAATTATATTTGTAACCTACCAATTTGTGGGAAATGCTCTAGAAATATATGGAATTTTATATTAAAAAGTATTAAATATTGATTATTTAAGAGAATAAGCTAAAATATGTGCATTCTTAAAATTGCTTATTTGCTAACCAAATAGAAAAGAAAATCACACCACTAATCTATGAAGGTTGAAACATTATTCATTAATCAAATACAAATGGATTCTATCCTAGAATGGGAACTTGCACCTTATTTTCACATAGCAAATGATTCTGACTTCCTAAACAATCTGCACTCCCATATTTGACAAAAACCAGGGGCGAAAATCCCGGGGTGGGGGGGGGGGGACACGTCCCCCCTCTGTTTTGAGAGGTGGGGGACGCCCCCCCCCCCCCCCCCCAATTTTATGTAATCCGGATTTTAAAACCTGGTGAAATCTCCACTTTCCGCAAGACAGAGGGGGTGGGACTCCTGATCGAGGGCGCCGATTGGACGAGAGAGACGTCGGTCAGCGGGCAATAGGGGCGGAACACGATGATTCAGCGCGACGATTGGAGGAGGGAGGTGTCTTCCAGAGGCGGAAGTAGGGGCGGGGTAGGATTGAGGATGGAGCACGGTGATTGGAGGGAGACGTGCCAAAACACTCTCGGCACAGACCTGCGCCTCATTCGCAGCCAAGATCGATCCCGGCTCTCCGGCGCTGTCCCGTCCCCATCCGAGTGCCCCCACACCCGGGGGTGGCCAGAGACATCGGGAGTCAGATGGGAGCTGTGCCCTCAGGCCCACAGCCAGCGCATGAAGCAGCGCTAAACCCAGCTCAACTCTGCCTGTCCTGCCGGGTTAACCTACAGCCCTGCCTGAACTTACGGGAAATATGGCCCAGGTTTACAGCCAGCGCGGAGAAGCAGCGCTGGTGTCCCGTCAGTCCAGGCAGGGCTGTAGGTTAACTCGGCGAGACAGGCAGAGTTGAGCTGCATTTAGCGCTGGATTGAGCCTCCGAAGCCGCGTGCGCGCGTGCGTGCGTGCGTGTGTGTGTGTGAGTATGCGTATGCGCATGCGCACGCCGCCGCCAAGAAATTGTGTCCCCCCTGTCCCCTCCATATTTTGATTGCTATTTCCGTGCCTGGACAAAACATACAAATGTATAAAGTAAGTGGCATTGACATCAACATATATAAACAGTCCTTACTTGTGAAAGGCAGTTATTCTTTTCAATGTGGACAAGACCTGGTAAGCATCATCCTCATCGAGTTCTTCATCCTGTTTAGGTATCAAAATTTAATCAACAAAAATACCGAATGTCTTAATTGCTTTTCATTTTCTTCTTAGCCTATGTCCCCATTTAATGTGGCGATAATTCTTCATATCATGCCAGTCCACCTGTGGTCAAGAAACACCAGGTTTGGCTTTATTATTGACACCTTTACAGCTTGATAAGCTTTGTTTTGCAAGATATCCAATCAAATCAGATACTATACATAATTACACAATTACAGCCAAACATATATAACCAGTCTACATGGTTGTGTTTTTATCCTGCATTTAATACATTATTTGCTATTTTTCCAAGTTAAAAAAGCTTTTCTTACTCCCTTTCTGGCACTCTTTATGCTTCCACCACTCCTCTCCCAATCCAATCCTTCCTCTTTGCTGATGCAGGGTCTTGACCAAAAACGTCGGCCATCCCTTGGTTTCCACAGATGTCGCTTGACCCGCTGAGTTCTTCCAGCAGTTTGCTCCATATTCTAGCATCGGCAGTCTCATGTCTCCAATCCTTCTATCCATTTGTTCTAATTTTGTATCTGATTTAATTATATTTTGCTCTCTTGTGATAGCATGTCGAAATATAAGTAGATTCATGCAGACAGAATACTTAAAAGTTTAAACTACTGTTTCTTGACCTAAGTAGACTGGCATTACACAAACCATTATCACATTATTAAATGGACACAAACACTTAACAATTACTTTAATGCTGTGTGGGAGACAATGGAAAAATAAAAATGCAAATCCATCAAGATTTTAAATAACAAAGCCGATGTTTGTTGTTTACATGGCAATACTTTTGACCAGTTCCCATGATTCACAACTTATGCATTAATTTATGCATTAATAGTGACATGACATACTGCTATTCTTCCAGATACAGTGCATTCAGACCCCTTCACTTTTTCCATTTTGTTACGATCCAGCCTTATTCTAAAATGGATTAAATTCTTTTTTTTAATTATCATCAATCTGCACACTATACCCCATAATAAAAAAAGCGAAAACAGGTATTTGGAAATTTTTGCAAAGTAATTAAAAAAAAATAACTGAAATATCACATTTACATAAGTATTCAGACTCTTTACTGTCTATATATGCACAACTACATATACAGACACACACGGACAAATTTCCCCATCACATCTTGATAAAAAAAAGCATTTCAAGATACAGAAATAATTTAAACTGCTGAAGGGCAGAAGACCACTAAAAAAAGATACCAAAATTGAGTGGAAAAATGTTTACATGCAGCCAGCTTGGAATGAAAAAAGTAACATAATTAAAAGAATTGTATGTGATTTTTCTGACACAAACCTCTTGCAAGAAATCTTCAAGCATGTGAGTAAACTTATCAACCAACTCATCAATTAGCTGGCTCCTCGATAGGTCCACTCTGTTGTATATTGTGTATTCATCATTGCAGAGGGCATGGTAAGTTTTGGAACAAGCTTCTAAGACTTCAGTGTCCACATGCTTTTCCACAATATCTTTCACGTGCTTCAACAAAGCGTCCAAGTGCTTTGAGGGAAAAAAAGTGCAAAATATTTGGATTAATACTGATACTAGATTCAAATGATCAGATTTTATAATATAAACACAATTTAAATTTACAGCCACACCCATGAGTTATAATTGCAATATTTGTTTTGCACTTACAAGTCTTGAATATTTACAAAATTTAAACCATTTGCTAATTGTGGCAAAACAGAGGGCAATTAATGAAACAAAATCACTTTTAATTAAAATAAAAAGGAAAATGTTTATACTTTCACATCCAACCTAAGACTTAAAAGATAAGCGATGCTGGAAATACACACAAACTTTAGCTTTCCCTGTAATAAAAAAAAGACTAAAAGTTTGGGTCTGCATCCTTCATCATAAATGAAGAGTTAGAGGATTGCAAAATTGTTCTCCATTTCTTTGCAAGTTCAGTTCAATTGGCCTTTCTTTACACCATCACAGCAATTCATATCAAATAAATCAAGCCTCATTTAAAAAAAAATGTTATTTGCAGAATCGAAGATCATATACATCTCATTTAGCCACTGCAGTCTACTTTAGTGAGGTTATACCATTTTCATCTATTTTCTTTCAAAGTCAATGCATTCAATGTTCAGTAACTAAAATTCTCTCATATTTTCTGTTGAAATTTAAGAATAGAATAGAACTTGCATAACAAATATAGCTCTTAATTCTGAGGGAATCAGAACACATGAAACTGCATTATCTTTTACCTTTTCTAGTCGACCAGTTGTATAGATCTCCAAGTCAAAAAATAGTGGCAACTGCAAAAGGTTCGTCACTTTCTCTGCATCAATAGAATACTGTTCGCAGGGAGAAAATGAAAATTTGTATCAAATAAACCAATAACAGACAACAGAAATTTACAGAACCAAAGGTAGCTTTTCATGTTCATGCCTGTCAAATGAACTGACTCCACTTCCCAGTTCTGTAGGCAGGTTATTGCACGTCAAGTGCTCATCCATGCACTGTTGAATTTGTGATAAAAGATTCTACCTGCATAGCCTTTTGAGAAAATGAGTTTCTGAACCATATGAAATGAAGACAATAAGGAATAACAAAATTACACATAAGTAGCCTGTGTTTAAACTTCATTCTTGGGATGACCTCAGGATTCCTTTACGCAAGATGTCAGTCTTGGCACAGGAACAACGCTGCACATGTGAGTCAGAGGTAATTGATATCATCCCAGCAAACACTTTGAGGTACTGAGAAAATGCTACATTGTCAGAGACAACCATCTTCCCAATCAGGTGGAGTAAAATTGTGATTTTGAGACAAGCATGTAATTTCCCTTGTGCCAACATTTCTCCTCATACAACATCCATGAGACTTTATTTTCTAGATAAGAAATAAAATTAATGAATTGATCTGAAATCATGCAGTCTTCCTTAACACAAGGAGAAACATACATTGAAACTGCTCCATTATTCATTGTTATTTGGATACAGTGCCCTCCATAATGTTTGGGAAAAAGACCCGTCATTTATTTATTTGCCTCTGTACTCCACAATTTGAGATTTGTAATAGAAAAAAAAATCACATGTGGTTAAAGTGCACATTGTCAGAGTTTATTAAAGACCATTTTTTATACATTTTGGTTTCACCATGTAGAAATTACAGCTGTGTTTATATAGTCCCCACATTTCAGGGCACCATAATGTTTGGGACACATGGCTTCACAGGTGTTTGTAATTGCTCAGGTGTGTTTAAATGCCTCCTTAATGCAGGTATAAGAGAGCTCTCAGTACCTAGCCTTTCCTCCAGTCTTTCCATCACCTTTGGAAACTTTTATTGCTGTTTATCAACATGAGGACCAAGAAAGTTTTGTCAATGAAAGTTAAATAAGCCATTATGAGACTGAGGAAAAAAGAATAAAACTGTTAGAGACAACAGCCAAACCTTAGGCTTACCAAAGTCAACTGTTTGGAACATCATTAAGAAGAAAGAAAGCACTGGTGAGCTTACTAATCGCATAGGGACTGGCAGGCCAAGGAAGATCTCCACAGCTGATGACGGAAGAATTCTCACTATAATAAAGAAAAAACAAACAAACACCTGTCTAACAGATCAGAAACACTCTTCAGGAGTCAGTTGTGGATTTGTCAATGTTCACTGTCTGCAGAAGACTTCATGAACAGAAATACAGAGGCTACACTGCAAGATGCAAACCACTGGTTAGCCGGAAAATAGGATGGCCAGGTTACAGTTTGCCAAGAAGTACTTAAAAGAGCATTCAGTTTGGAAAAAGGTTTTGTGGACAGATGAGATGAAGATTAACTTATATCAGAGTGAAGGCAAGAGCAAAAGTATGGAGAAGAGAAGGAACTGCCAGAGATTAAAAGCATACCACTTCAAAGCATGTATGGCTGCTGAAGGTACTGGCTCACTTATCTTCATTGATGATACAACTGCTGATGGTAGTAGCATAATGAATTCTGAAGCGTATAGACACATCCTATTTGCTCAAGTTCAAACAAATGCCTCAAAACTCATTGGCAGGTGGTTCATTCTACAACAAGACAATGATCCCAAACATACTGCCAAAGCAATAAAGGAGTTTTTCAAAGCTAAAAAATGGTCAATGCTTGAGTGGCCAAGTCAATCACCCGATCTGAGCATGCCTTTTATATGCTGAAGAGAACACTGAAGGGGACTAGCCCCCAAAACAAGCGTAAGCTAAAGATGGCTGCAATACAGGCCTAGAAGCGCATCACCAGAGAAGACACCCAGCAACTGGTGATGTCCATGAATCGCAGACTTCATGCAGTAATTGCACGCAAAGGATATGCAACAAAATACTAAACAGGACTACTTTCATTTACATGACACCGCTGTGTCACAAACATTATGGTGCCCTGAAATGGGGGGGACTTTTTATAAACACTGCTGTAATTTCTACATGGTGAAACCAAAATGTATAAAAATGGCCTTTATTAAAATCTGACAATGAGCACTTTAACCACATGTGATTTTTTTCTATTACAAATCTCAAATTGTGGAGTACAGAGACAAATAAATAAATGATGGGTCTTTGTCCCAAACATTATGGAGGGCACTGTATATGACATGAACTTCATTTTCACTCTCAATCCCCAAATCAATTGGTTCCAGAATGCTGCCAAATCCATCCCTCAGTCCAGAATTCAAAATCAAAAACCACAGTGAAGACATTTCTAAATTAAACAGCCATTCCTCTACTCTGAACATAAAATCCTTCCTACAAAATGCTCCTGCCTGATTAAACCAGCTCCTATCTATACTGTTAAAATAAGATCTCGCCTAGATTCATGAAGATCGGCGGCGGTGACTCTGGGGTCAATTGCAAACTCCGTACTCCTTCAATACAATTTCAAACTGGTTTTCCAAGCATCCTGATAGACAGGGCAAATTCCATTCATTCATAATAATTTTCCTATCAGCCACTAGCTTATAGTGATTTCTCTTTAACTCTTGCGTCTCACTATTTATAATGCTTTGGTCTACCTATTGGGGGTCCAAAGTGGTTTTAATACTACCTATGACAGCTTCAGTTACCAACTAGATATTTGAAATGTAGATGTCAAATTTTTATATTTGCCTTTGTTTTGTGTCTTTATATTAGTCTTTATTTATTGGATTTACCATTGTTAGCCTCTATCTTTGCTTCACCTTAACACCACTGGGAATAAAATACATGGAGTTTTCATATAATGGTGTACTATCTTTCACACTGGGTTACGTGATGGAAAGTAAACGGTATAAGCTAATATTTTACCGAGGCCTACTTAATATCTCAGTATTATGAACAAAGCTCAACATTAAATTAATTCTAAGGGACAGTCAGAGTCCCTTGGATTTTAAGTAGTTTTGGTATTATTACATGGCCAACAGAAGGAAGGCTATTGCTAGTATTGCATTTGTCAGCCAAACGAGTCCAAGGTAGAATTTGAGTTTATACCTTCATAATTCTGAGAAAGGAGCAGCACCACCAACCATGTTGGCACTTTCCACACGTGGGTCATTTTATACCACGGAGATCTTAAGCAAACCGTCTTAAAACGTTCAGCTATATATATCTCTCATTCTTATGTTATTCAGCAACCACAATTCTTACCATAAATTTCTAACTACCATTATGGTAAAATGTTACCTGGAATTAAGGCAAATTCTTAAGAATTTCATGCACTGTACAAGCAATTAAGTGTAGAGGAAGGAGGAGTGCCAGTGTAATGATACTTTTGAAACAAATGTTTAATTAGAACACCAGAAACATCCATTGTTTTACAATTGCTCGAGTCAGAAACCTGAAACTCAAGCGACACAACACAAAAAAATTTAAATTCCAGAGATATTTTAATAGCATTGAATACTTGAAAATAATTTTACCTTTGCCAAGAGCTGTGGAAGAACGGTCGTAAACTGTTCCGTAATTCTAGTACGATCATCCAATTGACCTTTTTTCTCTTTTGCAGACAATACCTAATAATAGCAGATTTAAAACACCATCATTACTGATTCCACATTAACATTTTCTAAATTCTTTACCTGCACTCTTTCCAGTTCTCTCTACTAATCTTGAAATGCAAAGTACTAAAAATGTGCATAAAAGCAGCAAATTAAGCAAAAATAAAGATTGTAAACAATAACAAAAATTTCCTCTTAACTTGAAATTTACTTTTATAAAATCTATTGCCATATTGTCCATCACTAGAGAAATACAACTTTGTGAATATCATTCTTCAGCATTAAAAGTGTGCAACTCAAATTAAAGGTTCATTCAATATAGAGTAGCAACACAATGAAATTGCTTGTCTCCTAAACATCCATAGAATCTATTGTCTATTATATGGGGAGAAGGCAGGAATAGGGTAGATTGTGGATGATCAGCCATGATCACATCGAATGGTGGTGCTGGCTCGAAGGGCCGAATGGCCTACTCCTGCACCTATCTAATGTAAGGCCCACTAAAGTTCTTCGCATTGCAATCCCAGTATCTATGTTTGGGTCACATTGTTAATTTTTAAAATAATGCTCCCATTAAGTGCCCAAGTCCTTTTAATACATTTAATGTTTAGTTTAGAGATAATACAGGCTGGAAACTGTCCCTTCGGATCACCAATTCTCCGTCGCATTTGTGCTCCGTCTTTTGACCTTGTATATGATTCTAACAATAGCCAATGCAAGGAAAAAGAACAACGTCGCATCTTCCATCTCAGCATGCTCCAGTTCCCAGGATTCAACAATAAATTCACAATTTCAGATTACCCTCCAGTTTGAATTGGAACTGGCCATTCCGACAGAACAGGTGAATGTAGGGAGCTTTTCGGAGGCTTGGTGGCAAGAAGAACAGGATTATGTTTTTGGTTACTATTTGGTGGAAGGTTGTAATGGGGCAGATCATAAATCTGGTGCACTGGTTTAATTTCTCTCCCCGTAGATGCTGCTTGGTAAAGTGTTTCTGGCATTTCTGTCTTTTGTACATTAGATCTCCACATCAGTAAGTTTTGTTTTTTGCTTTTCAATACCTGACAAGTTCTAATGTCACTCAGTTTTTCTCTCACCACAGGTCTTGTCTGACAGATGCTTTCCCAGCATATTCTTTTATTTAATATTTCCAGCATTGTAGGTTGCATCTTAGTTTCAGCATTGCTCATTCTTAAATATTAATCTCTACTCTACCTATACCTTCTCCAGACAAATTAAGTGCCATAAAGTATTTATACCATAATTCAGTCACCAGGAATTTATCAATTTTATCTTGGTTTTCACCCCCACAGTATTCCTTTTCTTCACCCTGCCTGTCCCCCTTCCTGCAACACAGAACAAGTCCTTTTTCTAAATGTTCCCAGTTCTGATGCAGGGTCATTAATACGAAATTTTAATTCTGCTTCTCTCTCCATGGACACTGACCTCCATCGCTTTGTCTTTTTTATATCAAATGACTTGATGACATGAGTTCTAGATCAGATGAAGAGCATGAAGATGCATTCTGGTGGGCACGCACAACATGATATTCAGTGCTTTGCCAGAAAGTTTAGGTGAAAATGTGAAAATGGAGGTGGGCATCCAGATACAAGCTTGTACAGGGCTTGTATCTGGATAGGGGATTCCATTGGTCCCAAGCATGGATGTTGGCCAGTTCTATTCTAAATCCGTTGGGCAATGTCTCACCCTCCATTGCAGCCAATGTAAAATATACAAAGTCAGACTGAATGGGTAGAAGCCCAGCATACTGATGATGTCGACTCCTAGACACCATTATGGCATTGTTTTATGAGAAGATCAAGGCACTCCAATTAGCTGTCGACCAGCAGGTTATTTTGATTATGGAGTCACCAAGGAGAGCAAACAGCAGAAAAACACGTGTCAGTTGAACTATACCAAGATGACAGCATTCATAAGCCAACCGATGACATTACCGCAAAGCTATTGTCCTTGCACTCAGCCAGCTACTGTGCAAAGTGATATTCTAGGTTGGGCCATTTAGACTTTGAGCTGCTCGTATTGCCCTTTACATCCATCTGCAAAGGAGTTGCATCCCACCAGAGATATTTCAACTACTGCATTAAAAAAATATATAGTATTGAAGGAAGAACTAAATTACCCATCAGCTTCAATGTCATGTGGATTAAGGCACCACACACCAAACTTATTCAGTTTTTAAAAATACCAAATCTGGCAATTAATTATACTCCATTTAAAATAAAAATACAAATTTTGCATGAAAGATTAACTTTGATTTTTGAATTACATCTCCATACCTTTCTGCTAGAACCTCTGCCAATCGGAGGATGACACTCCACAGTCTGCCTTATTGTGCAAAGCATAATTTCAACAAGTGCACTCTCCTGCCTGTCAGTCAGCACTGGGGAAAAAGGTGTAAGTTACTTATTGACAAAAGAATGTAAAGATAACAGCTGCTGCTATTAATCACTTTCAAGAACACTCAACCTCAGAAAAATGTTGTTTCAAGATCTTTGCAATGTTTCACAGGTTGCAGAAAGGGTGCAATATGTGGAATAACAAACTGCTATTAAAACCTTGACACTGACCAAGGTCTGCACCAAGGAAACGTGCTTGCTAATGCCCCTGTCCCACTTAGGAAACCTCTGGAGACTTTGCGCCCCACCCAAGGTTTCCGTGCGGTTCCCGGAGGTTTTTATCAGTCTCCCTAATGGTCGAAAGTGGTTTCCGCTTCTTCTATGTTCCGGCGATTATTTAAAAAATCTGAATACCAGCCGCGACTAAAAATAGGTTGCCGTTTTAAAAATCTGTAATTTTTTAGTTGAAGCCGGTTGCGATGCTTGTTGAAGGTGGTTGCAGGTAGTGGAAGGCAAGACCTCCCTGGTGGAATAAAACTGGGTGAAAAAAAGGTCTTACCTTCCACTACCTGCAACCACCTTGAACTAGCATCGCAACCGGCTTCGACTAAAAGATTACCGATTTTTTAAACGGCAACCTATTTTTAATCGTGGCCGGTTTTGAATTCTTTGAAATAATCAGCGGAACATAGAAGAAGCGGAAACCACTTTCGACCATGAGGGAGACTGATAAAAACCTCCGGGAACCGCACGGAAACCTTGGGTGGGGCACAGTCTCCAGAGGTTTCCGTTCAGGTTTCCTAAGTGGGACAGGGGCATTACTTCCTGCATGTCAGCAAAAATTACAGGAATAGAAATATTCAACTAAATACGGTTACATTACACAATGCTTTCTGATATTGAGTACAGTATCAAATTAGAGATGCCTTTTGTTTTATCACAAATTAAAAATGTAAATCTTTAATAATGGTCAAAGTTGGTGTATGCTTAGCAAAGTAAATCAATGCAATACAACACTTTTGCAGTAAAGAATATGTTATAGTATCTGACAGCAATTTGGTGTAAAATAATTAGTCAGTTCAAACTAAATGTTATCTCCCTAAGTGTCCTTGTTGGTGTTGCAATTAAATAAGAATGCTTTAAATACAAATATATGATAGCACCGTCTTCCATAACTGCAGCAATAATTTGCCATTAAATTCTCAAATCCCTTGGCATCTCAGTTTGCACTCTCACCATCTAGATAATAGCCTGCTTTCTCATGCTTTCCTGCAAAAATAAATTGCATATTTCCCCACACTATGCTTAATTTGCCAGACCTTTGCCCACTTAATTAACTCCTCTCATGTCCTCTTTATAATTTACTATCCTACCTACATTGTATCATCAGCAAATTTAGCAACTATTCCTCAGTTATCCCCAATTACTGACGAGTCAAATTGAAAAATGGCAGCTTAATATTTTTGACAGATAGGACTTAAGTTTCCGTACGCTCTCACACCTAAGAATCGATGTTGTCATTGGATAATTGCACAACTATTTTTGAAAACCAGCAGTAATCAAGCATCTCCCACATATCCTCCTCCACAATAACTGTTGAGACTGGTGCCCCGCAAGGATGTGTTTCTCAGTTCCCTACTATACTTCCTATACACTCACGGCTGTGGCCAAATTCAACTCTAACTCCATCTACATTTGCAGATGAGAACACTGTGATGGGCTAGATCAGGAACAATGACATATCAAGGCTATTCTACACTATTCTAAACCAAGGGACATCGTCTATATTTTCAATTGTCAATGTTATACCACATGATACACATTAACATGGAACCTAACTGCTCTGTACAGTTCAAAACAACTTGGAACATGATTATATTGACACATAAATGCCACTGAGTGTATATCTTGTACAATATGTGAGCATAGTACATCATATTTGAAGCATTATAATTAAGAACAATTGTCTTTTTCAATATATTCTATTTAAGTTATTTTTTACTTCTGAGCTTCAATAATTTATCCAGCGTAAGAAAAGGCAAGTTTAAATATAAAATTTACCTTCTTCCCCATTGAGTGGTTCTTCTAAAAGTAGGCTAGCCATGCATTCCCAATCTTTGAGTAAATCTGGTGCACAATCCCACATGCTATCTACAAGGTAAGCAGCATGCTCGTGCAGCTGGCAATGGAAAAATAAAGCATGATTAAATCCAATCATGGGATTTCAATGCAATACAAATAAAGCATCCAAAAGAATCATCGTACAATTAAGTGCAACATCTCCAACATGTATCTATATTCTCATTTCTCCTTTCACTCATTTGAAATGAAAATCTGAACACTAAGTTTGCCTGTTTAGGAAGTAGACATCCTTCAATATAAAGAATCTCAGCACACACCCCATACTATTAAGTAGCGTTGTTACAAAACCTACCATCAGCGGCACTCCAGCTCTGCCACTGCCTGTGCGTGCGATTCCAGTCTTTGAGAGGGGGGGGGGGGATCGCAATATCAGGACAAAACAAAAGGTATGTCGTTTTGCTTTTTGGTGTGGCTTCATTTTAATCTTATGATGCGAAAAATGTTATTTAGACCCACATACGAATCGGCCGTGTCTTGCCTGCCGATATGGGCTTAAATTTATGGCAACGGCAACATTCCAATCGATCACATTCCAGAAACATCCATTCTCAAGATAATCAAATTCATTATTTGTTTGCACAATCTTGTCATAAGAACATCTAAAGCATCTATATTTTGTGCTATTGTCCATCCATGATCAATATTTTCATACTAAATATCCACAGTACAGTTTTAGTCAGATGTATTGTGCAAAAAATAATGATTTTGATTATCTTGAGAGTGGATGTTTCTGGATTAATTCATGGGAATTAAACAATACATTTCTTCCATTTGGCATATAAATTCATGACAAAGTGAGATTTAAAAATCATGTTATACTGTGAATTCTTGTGTGAATGGGATCAGTTTGTTATTTGGATACTTACACATTTAAAAACGTAGCCTTCTTAAGAAATGGATAGATGTTTAGATCTAGTAATTGAATTTAGATGAATTTAATTGATTGGATGCATTTAATTGATTTGATGAAACTGATGAATATGAATTTTTTTGTTGGGTGTTTACTATTTGTTTTAGGGTTTAACTTTATCATTTCTACCTTTTTTTCTAAAACTGCAAATAATAACTTGTTTCTGTTAATGCTGTTCAGTGTTTTTCTTTCTTTACATTTTAAACAGATGTCTCCGAAGAAGAAATGCAAAATTGTCAATCCAAATGCCCAGCAAAAGAGACTGATTTAGACAGAATTCGCAGAGATTATCCGAATTTGGACTACTCCAAATGTGATGATCTGCAGGACATTCTTAATGGGAAAGTATTGGGCAGAAAGGCGTGTAATGCGAGGTTTGAAGACCAAAGACTTGTAGTTTACAATGCCAAAATTGAAAAGTTGAGGAAAAACAAGGTGTACAGAGTTGCTTATTGGTTACAATCTGAGGAGTATGATGATGCTACTGATTATGATATGCCAATGAACCAGCTGGCAACTGATCTTCTCCATAAAGACTTGGTCTATTGCTAGAAATTGTAATTTCTTCACCAATCTGTTACGGACTTACAGCATATAATACAATAATATTAAAGTTCTGATCTTGAGAATACCACATTTTTGAAATTTCAAGGCAGTCTTGGTGTTTATTACTATTTCCGTCACAACGGTCAATTTTGTAATTAGCTACAATTAGGTAACTAGCTAATTATATGCTATAATTTCAGGTCATCCAAGTAAGATGTTTCATATTTGTTTCAGAATGCTTCAATCTATAATAACTGAAAATTTCATTCAGTTCTCTTAATTTTTAGGAACGTTATGGGCTCTTGACTGTCCTCGATCACAGCTTTTGTGTTAATGGAAAAGCAATAGGGAACAAGATGCTTATTTCCGAGTATGAAGATGACCATAACTTTTATAATACTAAAGATATGAAAGTAAATTAGGTATCAAATTAAAGTTCATTATATGCTTTATCTGATGGGATAAATTACACGCTTGATTTTTAAAATCTCAAAATTTTGTAACATTCCTAGTGAGAGTGAACGCTGGCGCGACTAGCTGCCGCTGCTCTCTCTTTGAATTGTGTATTGTTGCTGTCCCTACTACTTCTTGTTTTGTTTCATTTTGTTTATATGTTTGTAATTTGCTTGTTATAATCTGTAAGGTGTCCTTGAGAATTCTGAAAGGCACCCATAAATAAAACGTATAATTATTATTATTAAAAATACTTATCCAAGAACAAAATACAAAATTTGTCATTATAATTTCACATCCCCTCCTCCCCCCCCCCCCCCCCCCATTGCTTGCCTGGTGCAAATATGGTAAAGACATAGCTTTTTTCCATGGGAAGCAAAAGCAAATTTCGCACTGCATGTCCAGGTGGAAATATAAAGCTGTATATAAAGAGCCTGGTGCTTAAAGGTTTAATGCAAAACTGCAGTATGCTGACAGACATTAGGACTTCACTGGTATGGAACTCTGGAAATCACTTGCATACGAGTAATTTAGCAATCACAAATTGGAAGGGCAAAAAAAAAACTGCCGAGTGCTGAGTGCAAGTTAAGGGCCTGTCCCACTTGGGCGACCTAATCCGCGAGTTCTGGCGAATTTGCCCTCGACTCATACTCGCAGCATGGTAGACACGAGGTCGCAGGAGGTCTTCGTAACTATCCTTCATGCTCGAGAGTGGTCTCCGCGTACTCGAGGCCTCAGCTAGGTCACGGCGTTTTTTCCAGTATGTTAAAAAATGGCCGCGAGTAAATAAGGTCATCATGGTAAAATCGACACTTTTTTTACTCGTAGGTTTAGTAGGTCGTAGTAGGTCGGCATGTTAGTCATGGGTAATCGAGGGTAGTCAAAGGTAGTCGTAGATAGTCTTCATCATAGTCGAAGGGAGGTCGAAGGAGGTCGTCTTCACTCTCCACTGTTTGGTGTCCAATTTTCCTGAAGTTAGTCGTAAGCTAGCCGTAGCTAGTCGAAGCTGGTCTTCAACATAGTCGAAGGAGGTCTTCAATATAGTCGAAGGAGGTCTTCAGCATGTCATTTTTTCAAACTCTTCTAAACTCGCCAATTAGGTCGCCCAAGTGGGACAGCCCCTTAGTGTTTATACCATTAGGGAAATAAGACCACCCGAAGAAGGCAGTCACAAAAATTTTTAGATGAAATCATTTAGGCTGCATTGACCAATGTGAAGCAGCAACTGCAAATAACTGAATTCCTATCCTTATTGACTAGATGGATTTGCTGTCAGCACAAATGGACAAGGAGCTCCCCCCACCCCAAACTGAATTAAAGCAAAATATAAGATGGCATAACTGATATGATCTTGCAAAAAAAGAATTATTGGGATGAAATCAAGCAAACCAAATAAAAATTCTTAGTAAACAACACACACACACATATACACACACACACACTAAAGGTTTCTCTTGGTTTATGGAGTGTAATGTAAGCACAGATGGCAGCCTACCTCACTCTCTAGAAAGAAAAACACCAGTGTCTTGATAAGCTTTGCATTTGGGCTTTGTCTTCCTTTCCTTTTCACTGCCACTTCATCAGAATCAGGTTCTCGATGACTGAAAAGTCTTAAAAATAATAAATTATTAGAATAGAATACAAAATATTTTAAATAATTTAAACTTATATTCAATTATTCCCCCCATTCATGTTCACATTTATTGCCATCAAATAGCCTTAGGCACAACAAAGTAGGGAACTTTCAAACCTACGGTAGACACAAAATGCTGGAGTAACTCAGCGGGACAGGCAGCATCTCTGGAGAGAAGGAATGGGTGATGTTTTGGGTCGAGACCCTTCAGACTGATGTCAGGGGAGTGGGCGGGACAGAGATAGAATGTAGTCGGACACAGTAGGACTAGTGGGAGAACTGGGAAGGGGTAGGGGATGGAGAGAGAGAGAGAGAAAGCAAGGGCTTCTTGAAGTTAGAGAAGTCAACGTTCATACTGCTGGGGGTGTAAACTACCTAAGCCAAATATGAAGGTAGACAAAAAAGCTGGAGAAACTCAGCGGGTGAGGCAGCATCTATGGAGCGAAGGAATAGGCGACGTTTCGGGTCGAGACCCTTCTTCAGACTGATGTCGGGGGTAGGGGCGGGAAAAAGAAAGGAAGAGGTGGAGACTGTGGGCTGTGGGAGAGCTGGGATGTGGTGGGGAAGGAAGAAGAAAGCAAGGACTACCTGAAATTGGAGAAGTCAACGTTCATACCGCTGGGGTGTAAAATATGAGGTGCTGTTCCTCCAATTTGCGGTGGGCCTCACTCTGGCCATGGAGGAGGCACAGGACAAGAAATTCGTCCCTTCCCACCCAAACCACACCCTCCCCTGTACTTTCCCTTGCAACTGCAGGAAATGCTACACTTGTCGCTTTACCTCCCACCTCGACTCCATCCAAGGACCCAAGCAGTCTTTCCAGGTGAGGCAGAGGATCACTGCTCTACATCAGTGAGACCAAGCGCAGGCTTGCCGATCGCTTCGCCCAACACCTCCACTCAGTTCGCAATAACCAACCTGATCTCCCGGTGGCTCAGCACTTCAACTCCCCCTCCCATTCCGAATCTGACCTTTCTGTCCTGGGCGTCCTCCATGGCCAGAGTGAGTCCCACCGCAAATTGGAGGAACAGCGCCTCATATTTCGCTTGGATAGTTTACACCCCAGCGGTATGAACATTGACTTCTCCAATTTCAGGTAGTTCTTGCTTGCTCCTTCCTTCCCCGCCCCAGCTCTCCCACAGCTTACTGTCTCCGCCTCTTCCTTTATTTCCCCCCCCCCCCCCCACCCGAGATCTGAAGGGTCTTGACCCGAAACGTCGCTTATTCCTTTGCCCCATAGAGGCTGCCTCACCCGCTGAGTATCTCCAGCTTTTTTGTCTACCTTCGATTTTTCCAGCATCTGCAGTTCTTTCTTAAACAAGCGAAATATGAGGTGCTGTTCCTCCAATTTGCACTGGACCTCACTCTGACAATGGAGGAGGCCCAGGACAGAAAGGCCAGATTGGGAATGGGATGGTGAGTTAATGTGCTGAGCAACCGGGAGATCAAGTAGGTTAAGGTGGACTGAGCGAAGGTGTTCAGCGAAACGATCGCCGAGCCTGCGCTTGGTCTCGGCGATCGTTTCACTGAACACCTATTCTCAGTCCACCTTAACCTACCTGATCTCCTACCTACCTGAAACATGAAACGTTTGGATGCAGACAATAAAATAAAATGAGTGGAAAAACACATTCCCTTAACTTTCTGCATGAGCAACGCATCAAGAAACTCGTGACCAAAAATCAGTAGTTCAATTGAAACTGAAAACTATTTGGACTTCTCCTTTAACGGAGAAATTTTATTCCATTCATCTAATTTTAAATGACATTTGCAAACAAAACGGGACATCAAGATTTCTTCAAATACATGTCCCTTTACAATTACCAAAAGAATAAGAAACAGTAACTTCTGTTTCAAGTTATTCTGATAACAGTGGTGGTTGCAATAGAATCTTTAATTATACAAGAGAGCTGTAAGTTTAGGTCCAATACTTCCCTCCTACAGATTTTAATGAGAATTAACTCTTATCATGCGTGCAGTACAAAAAACCTCCAAATTTAACAGCCTACTTCCTTCATTAAAATAATGGAATCTCAATTATGAGTCCGATTTGACAGTAAAATACTAATGTGCAGTTTATGGATATCTGCTAATTGAAAATCAAATGAAAATGTAGGAAAATATGCTTTGCCATTGAAGTATAAAAAGTCTTGCAATTTTTCGTATATATTGACATTATATGAAAAAAGAGAACGCAACAATGCATAAGAAATTCAGAATATGATAAAGATAACCAGGTATCGCAAGTAGGACCCAGCATTCAGCACTATTGTGCCTAATCTGTTGCAGGCCTCAATTCCTTTTTAGTTCAGAGGTTCCCATAGTCCTGAAATGCCTTAATCTTTGAAAGATTCATCTACCTCTTCTTTAAATTCCTACAGATCTAGCCTTCCAACCCTCTGCAGAGAGAATTCCAGTGAATCAATACCCTCCGCAAGAAACACAGACACCTCAGTTTTAAATGGCTACTGTCCTCTCATCTCAATGAGATTCTCTGACGAGTGGAACAGTTTTAATACCTACACTATGTCCCCATCTGATCAAATGTTTCCAAAAGATAATCACTCATTCTATTGAACACAGATCTAAGTTCTTTATATGCTTGATACAATGAGCTAAGTAAAATACACTCTCCTTCACATGTCCAAGTAGATTTTGATTCTTACTTTTTGTAAAGAAATTCCCCTGCAGCCACAGCAACTGGTCGATGAGCCGAGTAAACCAAGTGATAAACGTTTTCACAATCCTCAGAAGTCAGAACATCATCGCTACCCCTGAAGTAGAAAATACAAAGGTAAAAAGCTTCCATTTCAGACAACTGAATTTAAGATTTTTTTTTTTTCAGTACTCCAGATTACTGTTATTACAATGAAACCATACCGTTGACTTAGCATTATTCTCTCATTTTATACGTAACCTAAACTAATTAAAAAGGGGGAGGGGGGAAAATAAAAGAGCTGCTCATAGCAAGTCAGAGAATGGCATACATTTTATTTTCGTAGAATGATTTAAGTCAAAGATTTAAGAAAAACAAAACCAGAGATCTGATAGGTATCATTTTTGTTATCTCAGTGCCTCACGACACTGAAATAGCTTGGGTTTAATCATCACTATAATGTTGGGAAACATGGCTGCTATGGTAACTTCAGATCAACAGTGCTGCAATGAAGAAATTAATCAAGATTATGTGCTCCAATTACTGGAGTGGGTTCAAACACAAATGCTGCTATTTAGCTACGGCTGATACTAGTTATTTCAAATTATGTTTTTATTACTCTCTTCTGAGTTTTGACGTATTTGATGTACATTGGGGGTTGATGAAGAAACCCATAGTATGTAGAAATCATTGCAGTAGCACCACTGCTGGGGAACGAGGATCTTGTCCTATCGGTACCGGCATCCCTTGAATCATACTGATACCGTGTTTTCATGAATCGATCAATAAGGCTTTCAACCAAACAGTGGAGTATGGCGGAGTTACCGCAAGAAGAGTACAACAGGAGGAACAAAGCAGGAGCAGTGTAGAAAAATGGATGACGTTAAAAATTGTCACATAAAGAGCAAACATAAATAACTTCAATTTGTGACAGCTGAAAATAAATGGCTTAACACAAAAATGGCTCTTGAACTCAATGTACACAGCATTTATAACAAGATACGAGTTAATGGCACAAACAGAAATAAATAGCTATAATGTAATACAGAAATATGGTTGCTAAGTGACAAAGATTGGGTATTAAATATTCTGGGACTGAAATATTAGGAGAAAGAATAATAGAAAAGGAGATGGAGTAACTCTGATGTTAAAGAGAGTAAAGAAAGAGAATCTCTGGTCAACGTGGACTAAGGAAAATTAAATCATACGTTTCCAAATTTGCTAAGCGTTAGTTTATGGTAGTAATTGCCAGAATAGAATGCAGGAACTAAGGCCATGGTATTTTTGGACATTTGCAAGGCTTTTAAGGTACAATTTTAGTGAACAAAATGAAGAGTGCCCAGGCCTGGTGTTAACGTGCTGATGGTTTTGCGGACAGGTTAATAGAGAAAACAGTAGGGATTTAAGGTTAATTTTTGGATTGCCAGGCTGTGACTACTGGAATACTGCAAAGTTTGAAGTTAGAGCACAGTTGTTCAGGATCACGATCAATGATTTTGATGATGGGATCAAGCTCAACATATTGAAACTCGTTGATGATAAAAAAAAGTTACATGCAAGTGTGGGTTATGAAGAAGTTGTAGGGGGATTTCAGAGGAATACACAAGTGAAGGGAATGGGCAAGGACATGGCAGAGGCCAAAATAAGTCAATAAAAAGGGAGGAAAGATTTTAAACATTAGCATGCTTATACTCTGTCCGCCCATCGATTATAAATAAATCAAATTTGAATTAACAAGAATTGGTGCATAATCAAGAAATAAAGAATTTTGCAACATGCAATACCCAAGCAGAAGCAGCGATAAGCAGTTTTGAATGTCTGAGTGGTAGCATTTGTGACATGAGAAGCGAGTGTTGTGTGCGCAATGGCAAGAAATGCAATGGGTATGACGCTGGCTGGAAACCAGCTGAAACAAAAAGAATAAAAATCTGCAGCAATTACAGAATGAGACCTGGGTTCTAATATTTTGGAATAGAGCAGACTTACAGCAAACATATACAGCTACTCCAAGTCTGAAGTTTAAGCTTTTAGATGGGAGAAAAACTTGGAATCTTAAAAATAAAAAGTAGTTTGTAAGAGAACAGAAAGCTCATCAGGGTTCTCCGTGTGATTTTTCTTGGAAAGAGAAAAAAAACTTTAGAATTGTACATAGTGCAACTCAAATTGGAGTCAGGAAGATTCAAAGAAAGGAAACTATTTGAATAAGAAACTACTTGCTCTGGAGCATCAGAGGTTGAGGGGAGACCTGTTTGAAGTATATCCAATTATGAGAGGTGTAGATAGGGTAGATGGTCAGAACCTCTTTACCAAAGGGTGGAAATGTCAAAGACTCGAGGGCATGGCTTTCGGGTGAAAGGGGAAAAGTTTAAAAGGAGATGTGTGGGATTTTTTTTTCACAGGGTGCCTGGAACATGCTGCCAGAGGTGGTAATGGAGGCAGATACCACTGTGGCATTTAAGCGTCTTTCCAGGCACATGGATTTGCAGAGAATGGAGGGATATGGATCATGTGCAACCAGAGGTTAGTTTAACTTGGCATTATGTTTGGCAGGGATATTGAGAGCCAAAGGGCCTGTCTGTACCTGTGCTATATTGTTCTCTGTTTTTAAATACAGACGAGTATATGCATGATCAGCTATAACGGAATCAACTTGACCAGAAGTGAGACAATTCTGAGTTCATATTTGGAAGCAGAGGAAATACAAACATGATTTTGGTTTGATATATTCACTGATGTTGAATATACAGGTACAAAATATATAGTTCTTAATATAACAAACTGAAATCAACTTATTCTCCAATTCCCAACCTAACCAGTAGATATACGATTCATTTCAAATAGTAGTACGATGTGCGGACAGGTATTCACTACCAAAAGATTCTCATAAGCCGATCACCAAAGCCAGGCAAGTGAAATGCAACAACATCTACTTACTGCAGAACAAGAGTGAGTAGTTTTATTGCTTGAACAGCAACTTCATATTCTTTATCCAGAGTCATGGAAACAATTCTATCCTAAAAAGAAATTGCAGTTTATAATGCAGCAAACGGAATAAGTAAGGAATTATCATTATATGTAGCTGAAAGAACTACAGATTATGGTTAAAACACAAAATAACTCAAAGTGCTGGAGCAACTCAGCGGATCAGGCAGCTTCAC
The DNA here is from genome assembly GCA_038087875.1 of Malacoraja senta. Classification (NCBI taxonomy): domain Eukaryota; kingdom Metazoa; phylum Chordata; class Chondrichthyes; order Rajiformes; family Rajidae; genus Malacoraja; species Malacoraja senta. Next base: position 75,145 of record CM076000.1, on the reverse strand, counting down.
TGGTGAACATGGATAGGTGCCATCGGGACCCTTCTTCAGACTGCTGAATTAGTCCAGCACTTTGTGTCAAGTCACCTTAAAACTAAGTGCCGATGCTGCTGGTCTGCACCAGCGAGCCCTTCTTCACCAGCTGCCGTGGCTGTTGTTCAGCTCACGTTGCAGCCCTTGGCGCCAGCACTTTCTGCCAACGAAAAGACGTGCTCGGTCACCTTGTGGCTCCCTCCCTTCTCACCTGCTGCTGCTTCCAAGGTGGAGTATGTTGGCAACTCCGGGGGAGGAGGATGCGGTGGAGCGCAGGGGTGACGGGGGGTAGACATAGCTAAGTGGAAAAAGTGATGGCTGATAGGAAAAAAGGCCTTCGCTGGTGAGAAGGGAGGGAGCCCCAGTGACCAAGCACGTCCAGCCGGTGTCGGCGGCCTCAATAAAGCGCCGTGCCCAGGGGCTACAACATGAGCCGCAACAGCATCCGTGTCAGCGGACCGGCCGGTGGGTGAAGAAGGGCTCGCTGGTGCACTTTGAGGCCCAGGGATGGCGTCAGAAGCCAGGGCTGGGTGGGCTGTGTGATACGGGGTAGCATCAGCAGGTCCATCCGCTATCACCAGAATCGTTAAAAAGAGGCTTTACTTCAGTAGAACTGAAATGCTGAATATGACCAATAGGCATACCCATTTATGTGCTGCAATTTGATGTTGTGAACAACCGGATTCTACTGGAAAATGTTTCACAGCAGTTATTTAGGCCGATATTGCATGTGTTTTTAATCGACAAAGTCTAAGTTTGAATCAATGCCGTTTTATCAGTCGTTTATTATGGAGTACAAACCGAAGATATGCCAGAATCCAATTATATTTAGAATAATTTGTATTGATTATTTTTTCAATATGTGAGCATTGCTGGCAAGGATAGCATTTACTACACATTCTCAATTGTTTAAGAAGTTGGTGATGAATCACTTCTTTATGGAGCAGACACTCACACCATATTATTGAGTAAGGAATTGCAGCAGAATTTAGATCCAGTTATAATGAATGAGTGTCAATATATATCCAAATCAAGTTAGCGTATGACAAAGGAAAACTAGTGTTACAGGCACTTGCTGCTGTTAGCCTTTTGGCATCAGAGGTCACAGATTTGGCACAGGCTGTTGGAAAAGCCCAAGGCAAGGTACTGCTGGGCATTTTGTCCATCTTAAGGGCCTGTCGCACCTGGGCGACATTTTGGCGACTGCGGAGCATCAGTGACTGACGCCCGTAAAACCGTCAAGTTGCACGACATACGGGTGAGGCTGTAAAATATTCTTCCTTCAATGCATGGATTTTAAACATTAATATATTAAATTTAATACAAAAAATCAATTGTGCAAATGAAAATATGTCCGAGTCTTTCCGTTTTATTTATAGATGTATTGGTCCGCTTCCATATCCGATCACAAGGGATGGATTCAGTGAGTGTAGACTGAACTCCCCTCTCCCCTCTTCCCCCCTCCCCCCCATCCCTCCTTCTCCACTCCCCCCTACCCTTCTTCCCTTCCCCCCTCTTCATTCCTTCTCCCCGCTCCACTCTTCTCCCCCTTATCCACTACCCCCTCCCCTCACATCCCCTTCTCCCCCTCTCCCTCCCATTCTCCACCCCCCCCCACCCAACCTTCCCCGACGGCCTCCCCATATGTGGACCCAGCCTGCGACCAGCGATCCCCCGCACACTATCCCACACACGCTAGGGACAATTTATACAAACCTGTTCGCCTTTGGAGTGCTGGAGGAAACCCGAACCCGAACCCCAGCCCTAGCCCTAACCCTAACCCTAACTCTCGGTTGATAGGCTTGGTATAAGTATAAATTGTCCCTAGCGTGTGTGGGATAGTGTGCGGGGGGATCGCTGGTCGGTGTGGACTTGGTGGGCCGAAGGGCACTGTATCTCTGAACTAAATGTGACACAGGAGCCCACAGGGGTTGGACCCGAACCCCCAATGTTCTGCCTGCTCCTCATGGGAACTAAACTGTTGGCCACGAGTTGTCCCAGAGGCAGATCTCTCCTCCAATGGTCACTCCAAACCTCCAGAGGTAGCAGGCTTTTCAACTGGGTACAGGCAATGTTGTCAATATACCAGTGCCACCCACCTGCTCCGGCCACTGAGTCTAAATACCCACCATCCATTTTGAACCAAGGCAAGGGGGCGGAGGGGGGTGGGGGATGTTGTCCCAAAGTCTGCATTTATCCCATAGTCAATGTTACTAAAACAGATGATGTGGCCTTTGTGCAGTACTATTAGTGGGATCTAGCTGTCACAGGCTTCATATTGAATGGCGGTGCAGGCTCGAAGGGCCGAATGGCCTACTCCTGCACCTATTTTCTATGTTTCTATGACAACTAGATCCCACTAACAACTCGTGGCCAACAGTTTAGTTCCCATGAGGAGCAGGCAGAAGCTAGGGTTAGGGTTTGGGTTTCCTCCCGCACTCCAAAGGCGAACAGGTTTGTATATCCACAAATGGGGGGGCGTCGGGGAAGGGTGTGGTGGGTGGAGAATGGGAGGGAGAGGGGGCGAAGGGGATGTGAGGGGAGGGGGGTAGTGGATAAGGGGGAGAAGAGTGGAGCAGGGAGAAAGGAGGAAGGGGGGAAGGGAAGTAGGGAGGGAGAGGGGAGAAGGAGGGATGGGGGCGGGGAAGAGGGGAGAGGGGAGTTCAGTCTACACTCACTGAATCCATCCCTGTGAAAGGAGACGGTGATCGGATCTGGAAACGGACCAATACATCTATAAATAAAACTGAATGACTCAGACATCTTTTCATTTGCACAATTGATTTTATTGTATTAATTTTAATATATTAATGTTTAAAATCCATGCATTGAAGGTCCCTAACCCCAACCCTAACCAGGCATCACCCACAGGACAGCATACGTCAGTGTGTGACAGGGCGCACGACATGATGACACCCAAATGTCGCCCCTGGATTTTGAACATTCCAAAATCCTGGGGCGTCAGGGAAGCACCGCGCGTTACTGCATACGTCACCACGCGCCAACCTATTTTTAGGCTGTTGCGTAAATGACGTGCAAATGGCGCGCAAGTGGGACAGGCCCTTTACACACTGCAGCCACTGTGCACCAGTGAAGGAGTGAATGCATGATTGGGATAAATGGGGTGCTAATCAAATGGGTTGCTTTTCCTGATTGGGTACTGAGCTTTCCAAGAATTGTGGAGTTGCACTAATCCAGGTTGCAGGTTAAATGGCAGTATTGTTGGGCGAGTAATGTGGGCGTGGAGCATTTTGATTAGCAATACCATATGTGCAAATTCTGCACATATTCAGAATGCCATTAACAACTATGCTTGCTTTCATAGTATTCTTTGATGGAAAACGTGCGGGGGAATGTATAACCGAGGCATGAGATAGGAGATAACAGACAAATAATGCACCATGGTAGAATTAATGGATGAAACTAACACACATGGTTATCATGATAAACTACGATCAAATGTGGGGGAATAAATGCAAATTTTATGGACAAGCAAAGTGTACAGGTGTAAATTTCACCAGTACAAATGACTTAATAGAAATTAAGATGAACTAACCTTGAAACGACTTGTGAAAAGTTCAAGTTTAGGAACGAGCTCTCTGTTGTAATAGAGACCTTGCAAAGCTATTAAACATTTGAGCCGTACTTCACCTTGCTGAAAAATAAAATACATATCTTAGCATAAAAGGTGGGATTGGGGGGTGGGGAATTCAAATTTCTGCATTTGCTGCATATTATCTGTACTAAACACCTACAGAAATAATAGATATTTTACCTTATCGTGCATAGTCCATCCCACATACTTCAAATAGCTGTCATTTAAGAAGGCATCGCTGTACATTTTCATCCAAACTCCTATCTCTTCAATGCAGACAGCTCTTATCTCTGATATTGCATCACTTGATGGAGGGAGGATAACAAACAAAACCAAGATAAAACAATCTACCTCTGTCCAGAATCTATCCTGCTTATGCTACAAAACATTAAATTGAAATACAAAAAAATATGTTTCTTACCGATATCGATGCACAAACACCCCCTTAAAAATAGCATTCATCATATTTTCAATTTCATCCTGATTTTCTTGAAGCTGGAATAGAGAAAAAAATGTTTGCAAATATGATGAATTAATCTTCATCTAATTTTCCCAATCAGAGGGAAAAGTTCTGGTTGGGATGCAAACAGTTGTACAGGAATAAACCACACCTAAACAATGATTTGTTATGAAATGTTATTTCTATCAAATTCCCACTCAAACTAAAGCAAAAACAGAATTTACCATGAATGAGTCTCTTTACATCATCTTTTAAATAATCGGAACTCACATTTAAAAGTAACTCCCCCAACGCAATATTCCAGCACTCACCCGTTCCCCAATGTAACCTATTTTGCTTTTATTGAAACTTTAATCATGAATAACCCTGGGGGGAGGGGGGGGGGTGTGGCACTCAGCAGCTTGAGAGCCCATTGTGATTGGTGCAATGGAGGGTGGGGGTGAGGGGAAGGGGGAGGTGGGGGATGGGGAGGTGGGGGTTGTGGGGAGTAGGGGGAAGTGGGGGTGAGGCGGTTGAAGTGCTTGAGTGCCCCTCCCTCCCGGAGTGGGCCGCCCTGCCTTGCGAGTGCATTGTGACGTCACTCGGATTTATTTTTCCGAAATGGGTGAGTTTGAAGAAATCGGGCTGCTTTTAAAATTTCAATGATTAATAACTTCGGAAATATATGTGGAAATGCTACAGGAAAATGTTTATCGCCACCACGGGAAAAATGTGAGTTGGATGTGTGAAAATGGAAGGCTGTGGCCTAGCATTTGGAAGAAGATAGGAATTAGCCAGATTGACACAGACACATCGTGGGCACAAACTAGATGAAGACTTTTGGTTATATAGAGATTAAAAAGCAATGAGATTAATCCAGTGGGAAATGGGACCATTACAATATGTAACCAATTATTGAAATCAACCCATTTTGCCATCTATTGAGTAACTCAAATTTAAGTACTTTTTTTTCACAGATCCATGACAACTTGCTCATTTTACTGATGGATAGTGTTGATTTATAATTTTAAAAGCCCAGATTAAAAAAAAAAAAATGCCTATTGGTATTTTTGCATCAAATGGGCAATAGAATACTCTTCACTTGCCTAATGCAAATAATACTTATTAATTCATATTCAAAAACTATCCAAACAATCCACTTGATAGGCATCTCATTAGCTATCCTATCTATTCGTTTCTGCTATCACCAGCATAAAATAGCAGATTTTCAGGCATGATATAGGAATTTACTGCATTAGCCTTATGCAAAAGGAACATCAAAACCAAGGAAAGGATGGAACTTGTTGTGCATTTAAAACAAACAACAAATTCATATTTATAACAACTCTTACAATTACCCCTCACTCAAGACTCTCCCATTTGTGGCAACATCTCAACACCAACTTAGTCATACCCCTTTTGGATCTTGTATGTTTTATTAGGACCACACATCTTTCTTCAAAACTCCAAAGAAATCAGATGCAACGTTATTAGCCATTTGTTATATGTAAACGCTGCGATTTTGCATGCCTTACTATGCTATAGTTGAGCCCCCGCCTTCAAAATAATTATATATTGATGAAAGACCATAAGATTACAGACCATGATGTTGTACATGGCTGATGCTTGTCCAGAACACCTACTGTTTGCCTAATTTTGAACTGCTGCACATGATCCATTTAACATGGAGGGTGCTACAGTGTGAAGCTAGGACTGATTACACTTGGACTGTGCAGCTGTCATTTTACTGATGCGACTGAGTGGCGCAGCGGTAGAGTTATCTCTAAACGAAACACTTCTGCCAGTGGTGAATCGATGAAGATGATATCAGGTAGATTTATCCCTTTACTTATTGCTTGCCACAGATCCAATTTAGCAATATGTCCTTGGGGCTATTATCGACATGACTAAGACAGTTTTGATGATGGACAATGAAACCCCCATGCATAGTGAAATGCCAACCTTTGTGGCTTTGTGCTTTTTCCCAGTGTTTGTTCAATGAGGAGCACCACTGATTCATCTGCCCAGGAAAAGAACAGGTGGCTATCAGAATATGTTTCCAATTTGAGCTAATGTTACTTGAGGTCTTTAATGAGGCCTGCATTAATCAATAATGTTTTATTATTAATGTTTAATGTGTTATGTGTCATTCCTAACTGTCACTGTATGTCGTTGTCACTTGCGGGCGGAGCACCAAGGCAAATTCCTTGTATGTGAATACTTGGCCAATAAACTTATTCGTTCATTCATTCGTTCATTCATTCATTCAGTTAATGTTGAGGACATTTGAGGGCCCGTACATTGCAACGATGCTGACTGGTGGGTCTGTTTGGCCAATGGAGTAATGCAGTCCGACACATTGTGATGAAATAGAAAGCTACGTTGTAAGATAGAATTTTCTAAAAACTAATTCAAGATGTTGCTGGACAAGTCCATGAGATAGTTCCTCCAGTCTAACATTACTCCCCAGGTCCTTGAGGGGAAGGTTACGCAATGCCCTAATTTAATGCTGAGATCAGCCATGTGGACCATCCAGTTTCATTCTTAGTCTATTCCAAAGTAGCACCAATGGCAAAAGAGAGTTGTTTACGAGACCACTTCAACAGGGAATTTACGTTAACAAATCTGGGGAATGTGGATTAGACTGGTTAAAGACAGCAGATTACTAACCCTCAATGACATTAGATAAGCAGATGAACTTTTGACAAAATAGGATCCTTATTGTCTTCATGACTCATGACACTATATGTTCTAGGTTATCCACAAAATTAGTCTTCCTCAGTTACAGATTGTTAGTCAGGGTCTGCACAATTGTACCACTATATCCAAAACTTTCTAAACACCACAAAAAAATCCTTCTAAAAATAGAAAAAAGAAAAGAAATAAATCCCAGTAAATACAGTCGTGTTTCTTAATGGAAGAAAAACACTCAAGTACCTCATATCATACATTTGTGTCAAGATATAAATATTTGACCAACCTCTTTCCTCTTCTGTAATAGGAGCTCCAACCTGTCATTAGCTCTTTTGCCAATAATTTTATTTCTTTCAGTTTCATATTGCCGCTGGGTGTTGTCCATGTTGATACTTAAATTTAATGCCACATTTACTAGTGCTGTCATCAGCTTCATAGCTGCATAGACAAGGTATGGGGAGTACAGGTTTAGTTATACAAATAGAAATACCAGGGATTTATTTATTCAACCAAAATAAAACATGCAGTGCAAAAAATCCCCAGGGCCTGATGGTCTGCATCCCAGGGTACTTAAGGAAGTGGGTCTAGAAGTTGTGGACGCATTGGTGATAATTTTCCAATGTTCTATAGATTCAGGATCAGTTCATGTGGATTGGAGGGTAGCTAATGTTATCCCACTTTTTAAGAAAGGAGGGAGAGAGAAAACAGGAAATTATAGATCAGTTAGCCTGACATGGGTGGTGGGGAAGATGCAGGAGTCAATTATAAAAGATGAAATTGTGGCACATTTGGATAGCAGTAACAGGATCGGTCCGAGTCAGCATGGATTTACGAAGGGGACATCATACTTGACTAATCTTCTGAAATGTTTTGAGGATGTAACTGAGGAATGGACAAGGGGGAGCCAGTGGATGTAGTCCCAGGACTTTCAGAAAGCCTTTGATAAGTTCCCACATAGGAGATTAGTGGGTAAAATTAGAGCTCATGGTATTGGGGGTAGGGTAATGACATGGATAGAAAATTGGTTGGCAGACAGGAAACAAAGAGTAGAGTTAAAATGATTTAGATAAAGGAATAAAAGTAACAATAGCAAATTTGCAGATGACACAAAGCTGGATGGCAGTGTGAACAGTGAAGAAGATGCTATGAGGATGCAGGGTGACTTGGACAGGTTGGGTGAGTGGGGAGATGCATGGCAGATGCAGTTTAATGGGGATAAATGTGAGGTTATCCACTTTGGTGGCAAGAACAGGAAGGCAGATTATTATCTGAATGGTGTCAAATTAGGAAAAGGGGAAGTACAACGAGATCTGGGTGTCCTTGTTCATCAGTCACTGAACGTAAGCATGCAGGGACAGCAGGCAGTGATGAAAGCTCATGGCATGTTGGCCTTCACAACAAGATGAGTTGAGTATAGGAGCAGAGGTCCTTCTGCAGTTGGACATGGCCCTAGTGAAACCACACCTGGAGTATTGTGTGCAGTTTTGGTCTCCAAATTTGAGGAAGGACATTCTTGCCATTAAGGGAGTGCAGCGTAGGTTCACGAGGTTAATTCCCAGAATGGCGGGACTGTCATATGTTGAATGAATGGAGCGACTGGACTTTAGATACACTGGAATTTAGAAGGATGAGAGGGTGTCTTATTGAAACATAAGTATATTAAGGGGTTGGACACACTGGAGACAGGAACATGTTCCCGATGTTGGGGGAATCCAGAACCAGGGGCCACAGTTTAAAAATAAGGGGTAGGCCATTTAGAACGGCGATGAGGGAAAACGTTTTCACCCAGAGAGTTATGAATCTGTGGAATTCTCTGCCTTGGAAGGCAGTGGAGGCCATTTCTCTGGATGCTTTCAAGAGGGAATTGGATAGAGCTCTTAAAGATAGCGGAGTCAAGGGATATGGGGAGAAGGCAGGAACGGGGTACTGGTTGTGGATGATCAGCCATGATCACAGTGGATGGCGGTGCTGGCTCAAGGGGCCGAATGGCCTACTCCTGCACCTATTGGCTATAGTCCAAAAGCATGGAAATTACACAACCCACCAACTTTCTTCAAATCACCATTATCAAAAGTAGTAAAACTATTCAACACTGCAACAAACCATGTTCTTCAGCACAAGTAGATGTTGAACAACTTAAAGGCCTGTCTCACGAGTCTGCGGTCATTGGCGGCGAAACAGGAACTATCTACCGCTCCTGGGCCGCCAGAGACCGCGGGCTCGGTCAAACGCAGTGCCGGGGCTGTGCGGCGTTGTTCCCAACACCGCACGGTGCTAAAAAACCCCCAACACTGTCCAAAAATATGTTCCTACCGCACAGCTGCCACCAGTGAGGCACGAGTGCAGCACGGTCACCGCCACAGCCGCCGCCAGTGCGGCACGAGCGCCGTGAGTCGAACCTGCACCGCCACAGCCTCCGCCAGTGAGCGGCACGGCTGCCGCCACAGCCACAGCCACCGCCAGTGAGGTACGTGTGCGGCACGGCCGCCGCCACAGCCCCGCGATCCGAAAGACGTCATCAGCTGAAACCGCAAGCTCGTGAAACCGGCCGTACTTGGCCCCCCGCGCAGCATCCGTGCGCCGCTCTCGTGGTTGCCGTGCGGTCCCCTCTTCCGGCGCCGCCGCGCTTCACCGCCAACGACCGCAAACCCGTGGGACAGAGCCTTTAATCTTACTTTTTGTACACCCTAGTTGAAAATTATCAAGGTAATTATCCAAATCTGATGCATTTAAATCTCTCCATGATTGGGATGGAAAGATCGGGGGGTGGGAATTGTACAGCTTTAACATTCTGCATAGAATGAGTTAAGAATGTTTCACTTCAACAAAGAGATCAATTTTTTCCCCAAGTGTCCCACATCTTTTTATTTCCTACTTTGCGCAAGAGTAGGAAATTATGCAGATAGGCCAAATCCCTGTCAAAAGTAGCTATAAATACTAAGCCACCGTGTTTCTCATCTGTTTAAGATGAGGAAGACGACTGTTCAACAAATATGCTACATAGTTTAAACCAATGAACTTTAAACCAATGAACCAATAACTGCATAAGCAATGAACTTTGAAACAAAGATTTTGAAATAATATTTCCAATTTTTGCAGAAATAAAAAAATAAGAAACAATGAAGCATTGTTGTAAAAACATTATTTTAAGCCATTAATTAACACAGTATCTGTGCAGAGGTGAAAATGACCCTAGAGCTTTTTATCCATGCAAACATCAAATAAATAAAACTAAACATAACTTTGAAATCACAATTTTTCATATTTTGAAGTGTACCTGCTAATGTGCTGGTATGTCTGAATGCTCTAACTTGGGAGTCTGATAATCCAGTCAGCAGCGAGATAACAGTATCCATCATGTATTCATCATATATAATACTGTACTGACACTGCCGTACCAGTACGGAAATGAATTCACAGAAACTGGACCTGAACTTTTTCCACTGTGGACCAGGCATTGTGAGAGGGTAATCACCACTGTCCTTAATTTTGGAAAGAAGCAAAAATAGTGTGTGAAAACAAGGTTAACTTACAGAAATGATGGAAGGAAACAGATAAAGCAGCTGAAGACAATTGGCCCCAAAATACTATACCAAACAGGAAATACCGTGAGGCGTTGCATTTAAATTTGAAAAAAGAGCAAACTCGCCAATCGAGTCTTCACTATCTATTCCTGATATTGATACAACTTAAATATTAACTACATGATAATATGTCTATTTACCAAAAACGATACAACCAGCTATTCTATGCTGAAAATTGAAGTGCTTTATCTTTGAACTCCATTGGCTTTGCTTCATTTTATAAACATGTGGATTATGAAGAAGAAACAAGTGAACTGTCCTTTTCAATAAATAATGAATGCACAAGGCCAGCTATCTGTACTAAAATGGAGAACAGGCACCTCACGTTTTATGCGGGGGTTACATCCCTGAAAAGCAGCGCATAATTCAAACACGCACAAATTAAACATAGAAATTTAAATAGTTAAACATGCATAACTTTGAGTGCTTCATTTCAAAATTACCGCACATAAATTAGGTCTTGGCATTAATTAAACGTACATTATTTCAAGAACACATAGATCAACCACGTGTAATACACGAGATGTTGGTAAAACGTTACTTATTAAAAATATTAACTTTACTGCAAAAGGTTGCAGAAGGAGAAAGATGTGGATGGCCATCATCCAATTCTGCCAACATTATCCAATTAATTTTCAGATATTTAAGTTAGACTTGTCAACTATTTACAATTACAAATTAATGCATCAATTTTTAATCATTTGACAGAAGTTAAAAAATCCATCGTAATGACCAGTCTGATAACAGCTATTGCAGAACCTTTGCATTATTTCCAATTCCTATCAGGTGCAGCATTTTAATTTGTGATCAGGTTTGTGTTTTAAAAATTACCTCATCAAACTCTTCTGTCATCTTACGAATTATCTCAGAATTCTGCATGTGCCGGAACATCTCAGCAGTAACAACACCTGCAAAACAACGTTAGAGGAACACGTTTGAGAAAACAATAGCTTAAATTGCATTTGCTGTTCATTTGCAAAATCTGAACCAACTAAGGGACAGGTAGTGCCATATAATTACTTTAACTTTTATAATTTTCCAAAGGCACAAATCAGGATTCGAAGCTTCACCCTGTGTTTTAACCTGTGTCAAGTGTAGAATATCTGGACAACAATGTCAGAAACCTAACTATCAACAGCAATGTCCCTCCTGACCCAAGGGTCTGGACATTGTGCAGGAATCACAGGCAGCAATTTCAAATGACAGGTCAGAAACAGCACAATCAGGCCCAATAAAAAGGGACAGATAGACAGATTAATTTGACATAAACATCTTTATGCTTCAAAGAATATGACATCAAATTACTGTTCTCTGCTTAATAAAGTATTTTATCAAATGCAGTTATCAATTTTATTCAAAGACCCAGAATTAGCAAGAAACAAGGCTCTCACGTTTATTGTCATTTTAAGATTAATGCACCTATAAGCAGAGCTATTTTGAGCATGAATGGTTTAGTTCAAATTCAGGCAACTCTTCAAATCTAACCAAATATTTATTTTTCTTGGCTAGGAGGAATTAACTCAATCACACTTGTACCTTTTCTTATTGTTTTCTTATTATACAAATATCACAGTGACACAAAGAAAACTCCGCCAATTTACTGGGATCAACAGGCAGCATCTCAGTGTTACAGAATAGACTGACTTGAAAGATTAACATCGTATTTATTTTTCCCTGTAGTCATAGCAGTCATTTATTTAGGATAGCTGAGAATTACAAGTCAATTTCCAATATCACAAAGCACAACCGAGCATAGTCAGTAAACTAAAACATTAGGTAGAACATCCAAATTTTGCGATGTTGTCTCCGTTCCTGAGGTTTAGGGCAAAGCAGCGGCATGTTATTGTTACAATTAATGAGTTTGAAAATACTCAATAAAGCTTCTGATCCTTTCAAAAAGATAAGATGAGCAATGTCATACTTTAATTTACAAATGCTTTGATGCATTTTTCGAAATGCTTTCTTTTGCTCTAATAACCAGTTGTATCTGCACTTGCCTCTTAATTAATTCCACCTCAAACGCTCCAAAGTATCAACAAAATAAATCTACTAATCTTCACGAAATTTTTGAACAAAGTGAAAACATGATACAACTCCTTCAGACCTCTGCCCAGGTAAAGCAAGAACATACATTAACATTAAAAGCCCGCTGATGAAATTGTCAAGTTCCACACTTCATTCAATATGTTGGGTGAAAAGATACCGTCATACTGCTTGGATAAAATTCTATCCACATCAGTGGAAAGATTTAACACCAATTCTCTGACACAATCCTAATCAACAGAATCAAATATCGTTTCATTTTCAGAAGGAACAAAACCCACCTTTACAGCCCGAACACTGAATGAAAAAATTAATGAGATCAAGAAGTGCTATATCCCGGTCATGCTTGTAGGATTCAATCCAGTCATCTACAACAGACTATAAAAACAAAATAAAAGAGAGATTAATATATGGAAGTTTAACTTAAGGAAAAGCAGTCTAAAAAGATATGGCAAGAAGAATGAGACAAAATATGAGGTATGGGGGGGAAGGGGGTGAAGAGGAAGAAAAGAAGGTAGCAAGCCGAGGAAGAAGAGTATACAGTGAGGTGCGAAAGCGGAAAATGGGTAGATATTGCAAGTCAATGACATGTGGATGCCATGATGAAATAATAAATAGTGAATTTAAGGAAGTTTACATTGCCGGTCAAGAGGACTTAAGCAATATATGCACACTGTAAAAATAATAGCCTCTGAAGACATCAGTTTTGTTTCAGCATTTCAAAAAAACTCTGGGAAGGTATGGAATTTTCCAAATCAACTCAAATCACAAAATGAATCAACGTTAACAGCTGATAAAAAGATACAGCCTTCTCCTTCATTTTGGTATGCAGCTATCGCTTCATTAGCTTGCCAACCCTAAAAAATCTCGAATTTGTTCATTAAAACCCAAAGTTGAACCTTATTGCAGCATCTGGTTTTGTTTGAACAATGAGTGGAAAGTAAAACTGACAGGTGTCTCCTTGGAGGGGCTGCTTGACTGACAACTGGAAAATTTCAAGAGCAGTTCATACAATAAAATGACCGTATTTCTCGGCAATGAAGACGCAATTTTTTTGCCCTAAAATGAGGCCCTAAAATTTACCTGCGTCTTGGAGGCCGAAGGTTAGATTGCGAGCCAAGATAGATAGACCTGGCTATCCCTCAGTACAGTGGCTGTAAAAGGACATTATCGCTGGGGGGGGGGGGGGGGGGGGGAAGAGTTCCTTCCACAGCGTGTGGGGAGTCTGGCCTGGGTCAGCATGGCTGGGCCGCCAGGGGTAAAGTTGCAGGGAGGGCAGGAGCGTTGAGAAGGAGGGGGTCGGGGATCATGCCAGCAACTCACTCAGTAGCTCGGGTGGCTGCGAGCGACTGAGGTGACCTGGGAACTGCAACTGCAGCTAGTCCTGGGGCTCGCAGGCGACCTGGGAACTGCAGCTAGTCCCGGAGCTTGCAGGCGACTTGGGAACTGCAGTTAGTCCCGGGTCTCGCAGGCGACCTGGGAACTGCAGTTAGTCCCAGGGCTCGCAGGCGACCTGGGCACCACAGCCAGTCCCGGGGCTCCCAGGTGACCTGGGAATTACAGCTAGTCTCGGGGATGCGAGAGATCTGGGAACTGCAGCCAGTCCTGGGGCACGCATGCTATCTGGAAACTGCAGTAAACCAATTGAAAAATACGTGAAAACTATGTATTCTTAGTACATATTATTACTAATTTATGTATTATTAGTATGTATTATTACTAATTTAGTTAGTATGTATTATTACCTCCATTTATTAACTATGGCGATAGATGTGGCCCGCCTTCCGCTCACAAACATGGGTCCTGGCCCCTATGCGAAAAAAGGTTGCCGACCCCTGGGCTAAACCAAACCATTGATCCTGTCCCGCCAGCCTTTTTTCAAAATTTAGCAACTCAAAATGGGAGCGTGCCTTCATTGCCGGGAAATACGGTAACTGCAAATTTGTAGAATAGATTCTGACTGTTTCACAAACTCCTCATTTTTCTACACAATAAAATCATTGCCTAACCACTTTTAAGAACAATTTTTACCTGCATTGCACTCTTGCCCAGTTTCACAACTTCGAATAGCATCATGTTTTCCACTCCTCCATTCTGTTGGTGATGCCCATTCATCCGGTTCATGCTGGTTGCAGATTTTGCAGCATTTCCACTTCTTCCTTTCTCTCCAGCGGCTTTCTTTGATTTTTTCCCCGACTAGAAATAAAAAACAAGACCTTTACACGACTACTCAAAGCAGTATTACCAAAATATAGGAAAACTATCTTCCAATTGAGTATTTTATGAAAAAAAAAATAGAACCCCAGTGAATTCTAATAATGATTTGGTTTAAAAATGTCACGGGATTATTACATGTTCGTTCATGTAAACAACAGTGATTAATGATAAAAGTACTTTTGTATATTCCTTCTGATTTCTGAAAATCAAATTAATAGAGACATGAAAGGGCATACCATTCCTGACGATTGCACATCCCACACCATGTGGGAAGTCCAGGACACTTCCTGTGTTCTGGACAACCAGAAAGTCCAAAGAGTTTTTGTCAGCAAGAGTTGCTCAAGTTCCAGGATATAAGAATTTTTCCCTGGGGAGTGCAACCACAGCCAATACCATTATACACAACGGGTGACTCAATGACACGAGGGACATGGGAAAAGATCAAGGGAGCAACAGTTATTAGGGTTCCGATGAAGGGTTATTGTTTTGAAATGTTAACTCAGTTTCTACCTCCACTCGTCCTGTCTGACCCCGAGCATTTCCATCACTATATTTTTAGAACATTTATAAAAAATTCTATAAATAAGGGAGGCAGACAGCTATTTCTTTGGTTGCTGAAAATGGCTAAAATTTTAAACTGCCCTATTTGAGCCGAGGATAAGGATACTGCCGAGCAGCTGCGGAATATTCCTCCAGGTACTAATGTACAGTTGTCTGGGACAGCACAGGATAGCCCAAAAAGATTTTGAGTGCAGAAAAAGACCAACAACAAACAGGACTTAGAGGAAATTCCAGAAAAAGTCACGGACCACTAAATATAGAAATTGACGTTTACACAGATAAATGTATGGTTGGAGTACTACAGATGCTGATTTAAACTGAAGGGAGACACAAAAGGCTAGAGGAACTCAGCGGGTCAGACAGGATCTCTGGAGAAAAGGAATTGAAACGGGTTTTTTTTGAAGACATGACCAAAAAGGTCGATGAGGGCAGAGCTGTAGATGCTGTGTTCATGGATTTCAGTAATTCGTTCGACAACTTTCCGAATGGTAGGCTCCTCTGGAAGGTTAGATCGCATGGGATCCAAGGAGAGAGAGCTGAATGGATAGCATATTGGCTCCATGAAAGGAAGCAGAGGGTGATGGTGGAAGGTTGCTTCTCGGTCTGGAGGCCTCTGACTAGTGGTGTGCCTCAGGGTTTGGTACTGGGCCCGTTACTGTTTGTCATCTACATCAATGACTTGGATGAGAACATACAGGGCAAGATTAGCAAGTTTGCTGATGATACAAAAGTTAGTGGTTATGCAGATAGTTAAGATGGTTGTGAAAGATTGCAGCAGGATCTGGATCGATTGGCCAGGTGGGCGGAGGAATGGTTGATGGAATTTCATACAGAGAAGTGTGAGGTGTTACTTTATGGGACGTTGAACAAGGGCAGGGCCAACACAGTAAATGGTAGGCCTCTGGGTAGTGTTGTAGAGCAGAGGGATCCAGGAGTACAGGTGCATGGTTCCTTGAAGGTCAAGTCGCAGCTAGATAAGGTGGTTTAAAAAAGGCTTTGGGCACTTTGGCCTTCATCAGTCAAAGTATTGAGTATAGAAGTTGGGAGGTCATGTTGCAGTTGTAAAAGACGTTGGTGAGACTGCATTTTGTGTTCAGTTCTGGGCACCATGTTGAATGTGGAAAGATATTGTCAAGTTCTGGGAACGATATTGTCAAGCTTGAAAGGATTCAGAAAAGATTTACGAGGATGTTGCCAGGATTGGAGGGTGTGAACTATAGGGAGAGGATGAGTAGACTGGGTCTCTATTTCATGGAGCGCAGGACGATGAGGGGTGATCTCCTAGAGGTGTACAAAATCATGAGAGGAATAGATTATGTAGATGCAGAGAGTCATTTGCCCAGGGTAGGGGAATCGAGGACAAGAGGACATACAGTGCCCTCCACAATGTTTGGGACAAAGACCCATTATTTATTTATTTGGATCTGTACTCCACAAGTTGAGATTTGTAATAGAAAAAAATCACATGTGGTTAAAGTGTGCATTGTCAGATGTTATTAATGGCCATTTTTATACATTTTGATTTCACCATGTAGAAATTACAGCAGTGTTTATACATAGTCCCCCCATTTCAGGGCACCATAATGTTTGGGACACATGGCTTCACATGTGTTTGTAATTGCTCAGGCATGTTTAAATGCCTCCTTAATGCAGGTATAAGAGAGCTCTCAGCACCTAGTCTGTCCTCCAGTCTTTCCATCACCTTTGGAAAGTTTTATTACTGTTTTCAACATGAGGACCAAAGTCAATGAAAGTCAAAGAAGCCATTATGGGACTGAGAAACAAGAATAAAACTGTTAGAGACACCTTACCAAAATCAAATGTTTGGAACATCATTAAGAAGAAAGAGAGCACTGGTGAGCTTACTAGTCTCAAACGGACTGGCAGGCCAAGGAAGACCTCCACAGCTGATGACAGTAGAATTCTCTCTATAATAAAGAAAAATCCCCAAACACCTGTCTAACAGATCAGAAACACTCTTCAGGAGTCAGTTGTGGATTTGTCAATGACAACTGTCGGCAGAAGACTTCATGAACAGAAATACAGAGGCTACACTGTAATATGCAAACCACTGGTTAGCCGCAAAAATAGGATGGCCAGGTAAGTTTGCCAAGAAGTACTTAAAAGAGCAACCACAGTTCTGGACAAAGGTCTTGTGGACAGATGAGATGAAGATTAACTTATATCAGAGTGTGGCAAAAGCAAAGTATGGAGGAGAGAAGGGACTGCCCAAGATCCAAAGCATACCACTTCATCTGTGAAACACAGTGGTGGGGGTGTTATGGCCTAGTACCTTCATGGTTGCTGAAGGTACTAGCTCACTTATCGTCATTGATGATTCAACTGCTGATGGTAGCAGCATAATGAATTCTGAAGTGTATAGACACAACCTATCTGCCCAAGTTCAAACAAATGCCTCAAAACTCACTGGCCGGCGGTTCATTCTACAGCAAGACAATGATCGCAAACATACTGCTAAAGCAGCAAAGGAGTTTTTCAAAGTTAAAAAATGGTCGATTCTTGAGTGGCCAAATCAATCACCCGATCTTAACCCAATTGAGCATGCTTTTTATATGCTGAAGAGAAAACTGAAGGGGGCTGGCCCCCAAAACAAGCATAAGCTAAAGATGGCTGCAATACAGGCCTGGCATAGGATCACCAGAGAAGACTCCCAGCAACTGGTGATGTCCATGAATCGCAGACTTCAAGCAGTCATTGCATGCAAAGGAAATGCAACAAAATGCTAAACATGACTACTTTCATTTACATGACACTGTTGTGTCCCAAACATTATGGTGCCCTGAAATGGGGGGACTATGTATAAACAATTTCTACATGGTGAAACCAAAATGTATAAAAATGGCCTTACCGTATTTCCGGGCAATGAAGACGCACCTGCGTCAAAGACGCACCTCCATTTTGAGTTGCTAAATTTAGAAAAAAGGCTGGTGGGACAGGATCAAGGGTTTGGTTTAGTCAGTAGAAAGGAAGATGTGAAACACCTTCAAGGAAGCAATGAGGACCGGGGAGCCTCCATCTTGGCCAGTCCCACATGCGCTGTGCGGTTCAGGTCTGAGGGACGGGGACTTCCTGGCTCAAGGAGATCACATCACGGGGAGAGAGAGCGAGCCTGGGACGGAGCAGCCAGCCTTCCGCCCAGTAGCTACGCGCCAACCACCACCTCCACCGGTTTCGCTTGTGTCAAAGGACACCGTGGCTAGCTGCCAGGCGGGCCGGCAGAAGGCGCTGAGGTGGCGGCCGGTTCCGCTGTCCGGTCCCAGCTACTGAGTGAGTTGCTGGCATGATCCCCGATCCCCTCCTTCTCAATGCTCCTGCCCTCCCCACAACTTTAACCCTGGGGGCCCAGCCAAGATTGCTACTTTGCCGTACTGACCCGGCCCAGACTCCCCACACTCTGTGAAAGAAATTTGTGATTTTATCTATCACAAATCTCAAATTGTGGAGTACAGAGACAAATAAACAAATGATGGGTCTTTGTCCCAAACATCATGGAGGGCACTGAAGGTTTAAGGTGAAGGGGAAAAGATTTAATAGGAATCCGAGGGGTAACCTTTTCACAACAAGGGTGGTGGGTGTATTAAACAAGCTGCCAGAGGAGGTAGTTGTGGCTTGGATTATCCCATCGTTAAGAAACAGTTAGACAGCTACATGGATAGGACATGTTTGGAGGTATTTGGACCAAGCGCAGGCAATTGGAACTAATGTAGCTGGGACATTGTTGGCTGGTGTTGGGACGAAGGGCCTGTTTCCACACTGAATCACTCAATGACTCTATGAACACCTATTCCTTTTCTCCAGAGATGCTGCCTGACCCGCTGAGTTACTCTAGCCTTTTGTCTGTCTCCAGATACAATACCTCAACAGAGCTGGGACTAATATCCATGAATAGAAGTTCACCAATATCGTGGCCTACTGGCACAGGAGATTTCAAACCCGAAACTAGTAATGAAGAGCGCACGAAAATGGTGCGGAAGATTGGGAGAGAAAAAAAGCACCAAGAAAAGGTTTTCACACAGAATAAGGTGAAGGAGAAGTCATGCTCTGTAAGAAATTATCATTTACTGAAGTGATGGGAATATTGATGGGAATGAAGGGAAACTAAAATTGGTTTGGGTAGATTTAGTATAAAAATGGGTGCTTATAGTTGGCATGGACTCAGTGGGCTGAAGAACCCACTTCCATGTTATATTTTTCTATGACAAGAAGGCAGACAATAAGCTTGCGGCGTAATTAATCATCAGTAATGATGACTGGCTTGCTGAGAAAGTAGCAGCAGTTGGCTTCGTGTTTGAGAAAAAGTGAGAACAGGAGGAAGAACAGAAGATCGTAAGAAAATGCTGCAAAGACATGATGTTCGAGAGCAATGAATGAGAATTAATTTAGAATTTAAGAAATAACAAATATATGGTTACACAACTGGGACGAATTGACTGGGAAATTAATGATGTGCTAAAGCAATAATAATGGGGGACTTCGTCAATCCAAATAAAGGCTGGAACAGCGTTAACCCAAACAGCTAAAGGAGGAATTTCTGAATTGAGTTCACAAGCACTTTCTTGGCCAATAAATTTGAGCAAGATGCTAGCTTGTTGATACAAGTTAAAACCAGGCTGATAGCAGGGCTCAGAAGAGAAGTTAAAAGGGGAGGATGGAGAAAGTTTAAGATTTGCAGCATACAAACAAACAAAGCCAATAATGGTCTTATAGTCTTGTGAACAAAGTAGAAGCTTTTAAGAGGTGGGGTTGATCAGTCACATAAAGAGAAATTCATTCATGGAAGCAAAGCACATGAATGAGATATTAAATGAGTACTTGGCACTAGTCTTTCCAGAAGACACTACATCTGGAGTCCCAGAAAAGTAAGTTGTAATGGAAAGCCTGGACAGACTAAAAACTGGAGATACTGGAACATATAATAATGAATGCGTCAACCAGTCAGTATGGGATGCATCCATTGCAAGGGAAAGAAGAAGAAAAATAAAGAGGCCCTGGCCATTATCCTGAAAACGTGCACGTTCAGGAGTTGTATATGAAGACTAGAAAACGGCACAAATTACCTTGATCAAAAAAAAGGGAAAACCCAGGAATTAAAGGCAAGTCAGTTTAACATCACAGGGAAGAAAGTTATCGAAACAATAACACAGTATGCCATGAGCAATCTTTTAATTTCAGCTTCATTGGCATAGCCAACATTTATTTAGACCCCAACTCCTGTGCTAAGGGAGGCACTTGAAGGTCAACCACATCAATGGGTCTGGAATCACATAGAGGTAAGTGGGTAAAAACAATGGATTTCCTCTCTGAAGGGCATTAGCAAGCCTATTTTCAACTTACTGATACAGTGCATAAATTAGGTCTTGGCATTGGTGGCGTTTCAGAGAATTTTAGATAGGCACAATGAAGTGCAAGGAATAAAGGGATATGGATCATGTACAGGCAGATGAGATCAGTTTAACTTAGCATCGTGTATGCAGGGCTCAAAATTAACGGTTGCCCGGGTGCCAATGACCATCTAGAGTCCCGCCGGGCAACCTAAAAGCAGTGCCATTTTGCCCGGCTTGGCAAGCACCCGGGACACCTGCCGTTCAACTCTGAGCGGGCCCCCTTCCCTATCTCTCTCTGTCACTCTCCGTCTCCGCCCGCCATCCGTGTCCGGGCCGCCAGGCTCCACACTATGATCTTTGGCCAGGTCTCGGGTCTCCAGCCGCTCCTCATTCGCCGGCACGGCCGGCCGCCTTGCACATGCGTACTGCTACGGCCTGCACATCCTCCCCTGCACATACGCACAACCGCGGCCAGCACATCATCGGCCGCCCTATACATGAGCACTGCCACGTCAACTGGTCGGCGCCGGGCACTTTCTCCCTCCTTTTGCCTTGTGGGAGATCTGGCCGCCATTGCTGTCCGGTCGCCGCGACCGCTGAAAACCAACGCCGAATCACTCCCTGGAGCTGGAATAACTCCCTGGAGTAACTCTTGCTTCAGGGAGCAAGAGTTACTCCAAAAATATTCTAAATGCAATTTAAACTGGAGATGGTGAAGGGTCCACCACCAAACTCCAAACATAAACAGCCTATTGTACTTTTTCTGTTTAGTTATTGTGTATATATATGGTCTATGGTACATAGACACACTGAACTTTTAACTCCTGTTCTGTATTATGTTTACATATTCTGTTGTTCTGCAGCAAGCAAGAATTTCATTGTCCTATCTGGGACACATGACAATAAAACTCTTGACTCTTGACTTGCTTAAGCAAAAAAGGGTTCTTGGGGAAAAAAGAGCTACATTAAATTTAGTTCCTCTGCACAATTTAAATTTAGTTGCGTCTGGTTGGGTAACTATGGTAGAGCGAAGACTATTCTATGCTTTAATTGTGCAGGGGAACTCCATGGAGCAGCCAGCATCTCTGGATAGAAGAAATTGGGTGACGTTTTGGGTAGATGCCCTTCTTTAGACTCCCTCTGGTTTTAGTGCTTTTAGTTGAATTTAAAGATACAGCATGGAAACAGGCCCTTCGGCCCACCGAGTCCACGCGGACCACCGATCACCCGTACACTTGTTCTATCCCACCCATTAGCGGCGCAAGTCAAGAGTGTTTTATTCTCTCGACGTCCCAGTTAGAGCAATGAAATCCTTACTTGCAGCAGCACAACAGAATATGTAAACATAGTACTCTGTAAACAATGCTATAAACGAGAAAACAAAAGTGTATATTTATATATGAATATATAACTATATAAATATGTGTGTGTGTGTGTGTGTGCGTGCGTGTGTGTAATATATATACCCACACACACACACACAACTTTCCTCCTGGGATTAATAATGTTCTATCGTATACTATCGTGTGTAGGAACTGCAGATGCTGCTTTAAACTGAAGATAGACACAAAAGGCTGGAGTAACTCAACACGTCAGACAGAATCTCTGGACAAAAGGAAAATATTACGTTTTGTGTTGGGTCTGAAATAGGTTCCTGCACACCTTTGGATGGTGGAAGGAAACAAGAGCACCCGGAGAAACCCCATGTGATCAAAGAGAAAAGGAGCAAACTCCATACAGACGGCACCCATATTCTGGCACTTTTAAGCAGCAACTTTATGGCCAATGTACTGCCCCATAGTCTTGAACTGAATTAAGATATACAGTAGCTGTAAAGGGGGACATAGCGTCACTTAGAGATTTAAGACTGAAAATGGATAGTTTCAGACGTTATCAACATATAAAAACCAAAGTTATCAAAATATAATTTTTTGTGTGTTGGAAAACAAAATATAGTGGCACAGCTGGTAGACTTGCTGCCTCACACACCAGAGATCTGTGTTCGATCCTGTCCTCGGGCACTGTCTGTGTTGAATTTGCACATTCTCCCTGCAAGCGTGTGGGTTTCCTCCCACATCCCAAAGATACATTGGCTTTGTAGGTTAACTTTTCTCTGTAAAATTGGCCCTAATGTGTAGGGAGTGGGTGAGGAAAGTGGGATAACAGAACTTGTGTGAATGGGTAGACAAAAATGCTGGAGAAACTCAGCGGGTGAGGCAGCATCTATGGAACGAAGGAAATAGGTGATGTTTCGGTCGAGACCCTTCTTCAGACTAATGTGAGGGTGGGGGGGGGGGGGCGGGAAGAAGAAAGGAAGAGGCGGAGACAGTGGGCTGAGGGAGAGCGGGGAAGGGGAGGAAAAAGCAGGGACTACCTCACTCTGGCCATGGAGGAGGCCCAGGACAGAAAGGTCGGATTCGGAATGGGAGGGGGAGTTGAAGTGCTGAGCCACCGGGAGATCAGGTTGGTTATTGCGAACCGAGTGGAGGTGTTGGGCGAAGCGATCGCCAAGCCTACGCTTGGTCTCACCGATGTAGAGCAGCTGATGCAATAGATGAGGTTGGAGGTTGGAGGAGGTGCAGGTGAACCTCTGCCGCACTTGGAAAGACTGCTTGGATCCTTGAATGGAGTCAAGGGGGGAGGTAAAGTGACAATTGTAGCATTTGCAAGGTTGCAAGGGAAAGTGCCAGGAGAGGGGGTGGTTTGGGTGAGAACGGACGGATTGACCAGGGAGTTACGGAAGGAGAGGTCTCTGCGGAAAGCCGACAGGGGAGAAGATGGGAAGATGTGGCCAGTAGTGGGATCCCGTTGGTGGACAAAAACGCTGGAGAAAATCAGTGGGTGAGGCAGCATCTATGGAGCGAAGGAATAGGTGACGTTTCGGGTCGAGACCCTTCTTCAGACTGATATCGAGGGGGGGGGAAAGAAAGGAAGAGGCGGAGACAGTAGGCTGTGGGAGAGCTGGGAATGGGAGGGGAAGGAGGGAGAAAGCAAGGACTACCTGAAATTGGAGAAGCCAATATTCATACCGCTGGGGTATAAACTACCCAAGTGAAATGTGAGGTGCTGTTCCTCCAATTTGCGGTGGGCCTCACTCTGGCCATGGAGGAAGACAGAAAGGTTGGATTCGGAATGGGAGGGGGAGTTGAATTGCTGAGCCACCGGGAGATCAGGTTGGTTATTGCGAACTGAGCCTGCGCTTGGTCTCACAGAGGTTGATCATACGCTGAATAATCCAACCACATTTTTGTTTGGAAGTGGAAAGAAATAATAGAAATTGCATTCATTGCAACGTGTAAAAAGAGTTGAGATACTGAATTATAATTTTGCTGCATGTCATTGTGTTATATATCATGTCTTGATTGGTGAATATGTTTAGTTTGTGACTTTATTTGAAGCAGAAATATGTGAATGCTTCATTGAGCATTATTCCGATTGGTAACTACGCACTTCGTCCGAGCACATTATCATGCAAGCTGTCTTAGATGACCACCTAAACTGTCATTTGGCAACCTAAAAGCTGCCTAGGTTGAGAAAAAAAGATAAGTGAGAGCCCTGGTATGGCACAAACATTGTGGGCCGATGGGGCCCATTCCTCGCTGTACTGTTCCATGTTTTAAAATTTATTTTTTAGTTGAATTTAATTTCCCAGACTATGATAGAATTTAAACTCATGCCATGGTTCATAAATTCATGCCACCAGAAACCTATCCAGTAAATCAGCAGTTCCTTGGCATCGAATAATTATAATTCCATCCCCCTTCTGTAAAAGACCCACCAGACGTTGGTCAATTATCAATAAAATCTTGGAGGCATGCACGCATTGATATCAAATTGCCATGTCTTCCTTAATAAGTTCCATTCTCCCATTTAGACTTGTAATCTTGAAAAATATGATCCCCGTATGATCCCATTCATCTTCCAGCATAATGAAATATACCAACGCCCAATTCCCCACCGTCAGTGTTGCGAAAATGGAGTCTAAAATGCAGTCTAACATGCATCATTCTGCCTTTTCCTCCATTAGAAATCGCTAGTGGGGGAAGGGTTGCATCGTATGTTACTTTTGGCAATGCTGTGCTTTTGTAGAGGAATCACATGGTTAAGTGGAAAAAGTAGATGTATTAATTGAGCCAGAATCAGAGTCAACCAGGGCCCGAGACTTCATCAGAAAGAATCCCAATGATGTAATTGCTCTCAAAATCGACGCACAACACAATATTGACATTAATTCTGAGCGAGTAGGCAACAATGATAGAAAGGATAACTTACAAGTAAAGTTTCATTTCAAAGAACACATACAATAAATTTTGCAGTATTGAGACTTGGATTAGGCAACACTCCCTCAACCTTGCAGTGTGCCCTACATGCTTAGTTTTCACAGAAATAAACTGAGGAGTTAAATTAGAATTTATTGTTTAGAAGATATATTTGTTGTTCATTATCTTTAAAATCTAGGAGTTGTTCAGGTGCAGGTAATGCAGACTTCTGGTCCCATATTTACCTCAAAGCCATATCCCTCCTATAACATTGTCACTTTCCAATTGCTCCACCATCTGTTGGGAGGTTGACCAAGAGCAGCTTAGTGCCACGTGTCCAAAGCTGCTGGACACTGCCTGAACCCTGACAATGCAAGGTGCTGCATTTTGGGAGAGCAACCATGGGTGGGACACAAGCAGTGAATGGTAGGACTCTAGGGAACATTGTTGAGCAAAAAGGCCATGTTTATAAATCCCTGAAAATGTAGCACATCGGCTTTAGCATTGAGTATAAAAGCTGGAACATCATGTTACAACTTAGTAAAATATTGATTATGTCACACTTGGAGTAGCATGGGCAGTTCTGGTTGCCACCCTAGAGGAAAGATGTGATTGCGCTGGAGAGGGTGCAAGGATGATTGACCAGGATGTTGCCTGTACTGGAGCACTTTAGTTATAAAGTGAGATTAAATAAGCTAGGTTTGTTTTCCCTGGAGTGAAGGAACCCAAGGGGTTTCTTGATAGAGGTGTACACAATTAGGAAAGGGATAGGTAGGGTATATATTTAAAATGGTTTTCACGTGGTGAATATCTAATACAAGTGAGCACAATGTAAGGAGTAATTAGACAGTCCACAAGGGAAAATATTTTCAGTGCGTTTGGAATCTGGAATTCGTCTCCCATGTTGACGGTGAAGCTCCTTTCAACATTTAAATATTATCTGGACAAACAGTTGAATTGGCAAGACATATTAGGATATAGACCTTTTCCAAGTAAGTACTACGAGTATGAATGGGTGCAGATGTCAATGTGGACGGTTGGAAAAATAGCATGTTTCTGAGATGTGCAGCTCTACACCTCTAAACATGGATTGATTGGGAAAAATACCATTGATTTGTAAAAAGCAATTTCTGTGCATCTAAACTGATGGTGTTTCTGGATTGAGTAACAAAGATGGTTGTTGAGAAAAAGTGGTAGAGCATGGCAGATAATAAGCCTGTCAGCAAGATTGAAGGACATGAAACAAAAATGGACTGCAGCAGCATGCATAGAAAATTACCCAACAGGGAACAGGAAACACAACATGATGTGTAGCTACACTGAAAAAGTTGGATATAAATTGAGATAAACTTACACTGTTTTTCACCTTGATTGGAGTGTAATTTTTTCCATCGAAATCATCAAAATCCGTATCGGAGGGGAAATGTGTTTCAGTCTCCCTGTCAAGAAATTTGATCTATCATTAAAAGTGGTAGTTCATTAGTTTTCACATTAAAATTGTCCCATTAAAACTATGAAGTAGCAGCAAAATAGATAAACAAACTGGTACCTATTTTAGCAGCACCCCGCAGATCTCCGATTAATTTTATTGCGTTTGACCGTCTGGTCTGAAGAGGAATACCACTTATTGTCCTCTAAAGACGACATTTACTCAAACTGCGTACAGCTATGAATGACCAGAGTTCAGTCTGGCCAACACCGGTGAGAGTTCAAGTTGGGAATAACAATGCTGCAAGATAGCGGAGACAACAGCTTTCATCAAATCCAAGCAGCAGTTACGATTGTTCACACAGTCGGGGCAATCTATCAACACAAGATCAGCCCACTGGTGCAACTGGTGGAGGCGCTGCCTCACAGCGTCAAAGGCGCGGGTTTGATACTGACCTCGGGTGCTGTGTGTGAACTTTGTATGTTTCCCCTGTGACAGCATGGGCTTCCTTTGGATGCTTCAGTTTCCTCCCATAACAAAAGACCTGCAGGTTTGTCAGTTAATCAGCCTATGTAAATTGTCCCTAGCATGTGTATAGGGGATACAAGTGGGATAGCTAGAGTGGGTGATCGATAGTCAGCATGGACTCAGCAGCCCTAAAGGCCTATTTCCATGCTGTATTTCGAAACTAATTTGCTGTCTGTTCCCAGCAATGGCCTACAGTTATTCAGCGTGCAACCCAAATCCCAATTTCTATGCTGACTGAATCTCTTTCAGTACCTCTCCCAACACAAGCCCTCACACAAAGCCACGCAACACTATGCCTTGGGCAATTCACAGATACAAGTGTGTCATTACAGGGTTTTGTTTCAGGTTCCCATCCTAGTTGCTTTCAGTTGTAGGGAGTACAAGGGTTTGCACAAGGCTCCCGGTTTACACCAGCAGAGAGCAAGGTTACATATTAGGTTGCCTCCATAATGTTTGGGACAAAGACCCGTCATTTATTTATTTGCCTCTGTATGCCACAATTTGTCTGTAATACTTCTCTTATATATGAAATAATGACCATTGGCACTCTCATTCCTGGGAATGTATCCTGTGTACAAAGCAAGATACGAGGGTACTATGATTGGATCACTCAAAGTCATACTTAATTAGTTACTTTGTGGGTACCAGTAAAGATAATAATGAATTTCTTGGAAATAACAAGTAAAATTTACAAACAGCAAAATAACAAAGATCGACACAAAATGCTGGAGTAACTCAGTGGCTCAGGCAGCATCTCTGGAAAAAGTAATAGATGACATTTCGGGTCAAGACCTTTCTTCTGACTGAAAGTCAGGGGTGACACTCAGTCTGAGAGTCTCTTGACTCTCAGTCTGAAAAGGGGTTTTGACCTGAATAAATTCAGATATATGTTTATGTATATAAAAATTATTAAGTGCGACAGGCAGCATCCCTGGATAGGAAGAATGGGTGACATTTTGGTTCACGACCCTTCTTCAGACTGAGTCTGAACTTCTGACTCAGTCTGAAGAAGGGTCTCGATCTGAAACGTTACCCATTTCTTCTATCCTGAGATGCTGCCTGTCCCGCTGAGTTATTCCAACATTTGGCTATCTTTGGTGGAAACCAGCATCTGCAGTTCCTTCCCACACATAAATTATTAAGTGATTGACTTCTAGATTATGAAAACCAATTTTGCTCAGACATCCTGAAGGTACAGAATCTTTTGCCCCAAACTGATCCCACCTACATTCCAGGCCCACATAGCGTTTAATTCTACACTCTCCTATGAAATGCCAAGAAAGTTGCACAATTGTATTCAAAACTGCAGAAAACAATAAAATCAAATAAACCACATGCTCATTAATCTAGATACAATGTGTAAAAAAGACAAATGGGATCACTCAATTTTGCAAAATTTTCTTAACCAGCTTCTTAAAGGCATCTTAAAAAGAGAAGGCTATGCAGACCTGACAAGCCACGACCAAGCATAAGCCCACTTGCACAACCATCTGATTTTTTTTGCCAAAATTCAACTCGGAACGTCAATAGTGGTTTTCCTTCCACAGAGGTTGCTGGCCTGCCAACATTTTATGATTTTATTTCAGATTTCCTGCTTCTGTTGTTTTTTTGTCTCTCATCTATGTCTTATCCCACATGGAGACACATTCATCAATTGGTATTTCTGTAGGGTGAGCAGATAATTGGCGAGGGATATTACATGTACTTCATCGTCGTGGTCAACAATAGTTTGACAACCTATTACTCTGGAGGTATTTGAAAATTAAATTTTACAGTAGCACAAATGACAACAACAATGGGACAATTTCTTTACCTCCTCAGAGGGGTTTGTTTTGGAATTCAAAAGATACCTTATTCAAGAAAGAAAAAACATGCCCTTGAATAGGTCATAGACTTCAGTCATTTACAATGCAAATGAATTGCATTACAAGATTACTTAACATGCAAAACCGATTAAATATTCGGAGATAATCTAAGAAGCATAAGTAAAAAAATATCATTAAAAACTCTTTGGATTAATCTTTTGTGACTTCCAGTATACACTACATGTTGATTTTTGTCATTTGCTTCCCAGATTATATCTGTATATAGTAATATTCACTGATTAAGAACAATGTTGCATACAGGCCAACATGCCAAAACGCCCAGAGACCTGGTATCCAAAAACAATTGATGCACTTCCTGATACCCAAAGTCTTTCCACCATCAGCAAGGCACAGAAGAAATCTGTTCCATGTGCTTGGATGAGTGCCAATCCAAGATATTCAAACTCAACAATATTAAAAGCAAAGCAGCCTACTTGATTTAAAGCTTTGTCACCACAAAACATATTCAGTCCCTCCACCACTGGCTACAACAAACACCATTGACAAATCATCTGCAGTTGCCTATGTTACTCCCTAAACATCCATCAAACCTGTGATCTCTCCCAACATCAAGGACACTGACTGGGCACATGCAACACACCAACAGGTTTGCTCTCCATCGTGACTTAATTTTTTTTACTAATTTGCTTTGTCACTGGACCCAAATCTGAGAACTCCCAACGCAATAGTATTCTGAATACTTTCACTGGAAAACAGGAGCATTTAAGGTGACAGCACTGAAAATTGTGAATTTACAAATCCCATGGAGAGATATTCCCTTCAACCAAATCTCTGAAGAAGCAGGATGTTTTGTTGCAATACTTTATAAGAAACTTTTGATTAAAAATTTGTAGCCATTTTTAATGCAAATGAGTCAAACAAAAATGATCAGATAATTGCACTCCAAACCAAACATATCTAATTCATATGACTAATACTTGTGTAGACTTAGTGCATAGAGAAAAATAATGTAATTTTTGATGCTTAGGACTCTTATGCAACCTTTAAAGTTACAGAATTCTGAATAGAATTCACACAATAATGAGAAAATTAGCAAAGCCTTCCACAGATAATTAAGATAAGTCGCCAAAACTTGCTGCTTGGTCAAGTAGACACCAGAAGATTTACACAGAGGCCAAATTTAACAATCAAAAGCTGCAATGAAAAGAGGGATGCATAGTGGCACAGCTGTTAGAGCTGCTGCCTCAAAGTGCCAGAGACCCAGGTTCTGACCACAGATGATCTCTGTGTGGAGTTTGCACGCTCTGTGACCTCGTGCATTTCCTCCGGGTGCTCTGGTTTCCTCCCATATCCCAAAGATGTGTGGGTTTGCAGGTTTACTGGCCTCTGTAAATTGCCCCTAGTGTGTAGGGATTGGATGAGAAAGTGATATAACTAGAGAACTAGTGTGAATGGGAGATCAATGGTCGGTGTGGATTCGTTAGGCCAAGGACTTGTTTCCATGCTAAACTAAACTAAGAATAATGCTTCACAATCAAATAAATGAAATTTGCTACTTTGGGGGACAGCTCAATTGTAAAGTTCAGAGCTGCCACAAAACCTTGAGCAGCCACATAAACCAAACCCTATCTCCAAGTAGAAAACTGATAATTGTGCAACAGAAGATAAAATAAATCATCCCCTGCTGACCTTTTAAACTTCTGAAATGAACGTTGTTAGCATTGCTACCCAGTTTGAACAATATCCTCCCATCTGCCTACTTTAATAGATAACAATAGCACACATTAATTCAATATCAATTAGTACGGCATAATTTCGGGGGATTTCAACCACGTGACTTTGGATGCTACCCTACCCACTTTCACTCAGTTTGGTGACTGTCCCACCAGGGATATGAAAATATTGGACCTGCTGTATGCCAATGTTAAAGAGTCGTACAGCCTTCCGCCACTGGGAAGATGCTGGTTCATCTCCTACCCAGATATAAGCCAATGGTCCAGAGGCTGCCTGTGACCACAAGGTCAGAGAGGTGGTGGTCACAGGAGGCCTATAAGGCTCAACAGGGCTATTTTGAGGTCACAGACTGGGACGCACTCTGTAGTCCCCATGGAGAGGACATTGAAGGACTTAAGGACTGTGTTGCCAGCTACATAAAGTTCTGTGTGGATAACGTTGTCCCAGAGGAGACTGTACACTGTTTTCACAAGTGTTGATGGTGTGACCTCTGCCTACCCTCCCCCCCTGCTCCACGACAGACTCTCCCCCTCAATTCCTCTGGTCCACTTCCTCTGCCCTTTCTTTGTCGCACCTGACCATCAAGGCTGCGCAAGTGAAGAAAGAGCTGCAGTCTCCGCCCAGGCAAAGCCACGGGTCCGGATGGTGTCAGCCCTAGGGTACTCAAGGCATGTGCCAGCCAGTTGTGTGAAGTACTCCAGCATACCTTCAACCTGAGCCCGAGCCTGGTTATTCTTGTGATGCGGAAGACATCCTGCATGGTTCCTGTACCAAAGAGGACGTGCCCCAGCTCCTCCAATGACTACAGACTGCTGACTTCCCACATTATGAAGTCCTTGGAGAGGCTGGTGCTCACTCACCTGTGACTCCTGGTTGAACCCTACATGGACCCCCTGCCGTTCACTTACCCAAGATGAGGGTTGAGGACGCAATCACCCACCTGCTCCATCGTTCCGATACTCACCTGGATAAGCCGGGAAGAATTGTGAGAGTCATGTTTTTTTATTTCTCCAATGCTTTAACACCATCCAGCCTGCACTGCTAGGGAGCAAACTGATGAAGATGCGGGTGGATGCTCCATTGGTGTCCTGGACCAACTATCTGACTGGACAACCACAACATGTCAGGCTACAGAACTTTGTCTCAGACATCGTAGTGAGCAACACAGGGGCCCCACAGGGGCGGTCCTCTATCCCTTCCTGCTCACCATCTACATCTCGGACTTCAGATATAACTGATATATATGGAGCAAGGAGGTCCTCCTGCAGTTGTACAGGGCTCTAGTGAGACCACACCTGGAGCATTGTGTGCAGTTTTGGTCTCCAAACTTGAGGAAGGACATTCTTGCTATTGAGGGAGTGCAGCATATGTTCACAAAGTTAATTCCCAGGATGGCGGGATTGTCATATGTTGATAGATTGGAGCGGCTGGGTTTGTATACTCTGGAATTTAGAAGAATGAGAGGGGATCTTATTGAAACATATAAGATTATTAAGAGTTTGGACATGCTAGAGGCAGGGAACAGGTTCCCAATGTTGGGGGAGTCCAGAACCAGGAGCCAAAGTTTAAGAATAAGTGGTAAGCAATTTAAAACGAAGATGAGGAAAAACCTTTCACACAGAGAGTTGTGAGTGTGAGGAATTCTCTGCCTCAGAGGGCAGTTCTCTGGATGCTTCAAGAGAGGGTTAGATTGAGCTCTTAGGGATAGCGGAGTTAAGGGATATGGAGAAAAGGCAGGAACAGGGTACTGATTGTGGATGATCAGCCATGATCACATTGAATGGTGGTGCTGGTTTGAAGGGCCGAATGGCCTACTCCTGCACCTATTGTCTATAACTCGGACTCCTACCACCTGCAGAAGTTTTCAGATGACTCTGCAATTGTGGGCTGCATCAGTGAGGGGAGGAAAGCTTAATACAGAGGTATAGTCATTGACTGTTGAGTGGTGTGGGCTGAAATCACCTGCAGCTCAGCACCGACAAGACAAAGGAGTTAGTGGTGGACTTTAGGAGGAGAGGAACACCCCGTCCCCCGTCTCCATCAATGGTGTGGATGTGCAGTTTACCAGGGAGTACAAATACCTTGGAGTGTACCTGGACAGTAAACTGGATTGGTCCAGGAACACTGAGGTCGTGTACAAGAAGGGACAGAACTGGCTGTACATTTTGAGAAGGCTCCGCTCCTTCAACATCTGCAGTAAGATGCTGCAGATATTCTACCAATCGGTGGTAGCCAGTGCCATCTTCTTCGCTGTCGGGTGCTGGGGCAGCAGGGCGAAGGCTGCGGACGCCAATAGGATTTACAAACTCATCAGGAAGGCTGGCTCATGGGAGTTGGTCTTGGAGGGGAGGATGCTCCTCAAACTCCGGAGCATCCTGGACAATACAGCTCACCCCATCCAAGACGCACTGGTCAACCTGAGGAGTACCTTCAGCAAGAGACTGGTTCCATCAAGATGCGGGATAGAACGCCACGGGAGATCCTTCTTCCCTGTGGCTATTAAACTGTGCAACTGCTCCCCTTTCTGTTGTGGGATAGACTGACTCCATCCCCCATCCCCAAACCTTTTCACTCGTCACTTTAATTTCATGTTTCATGCATTTTGTGTTTTATGACTGTTGGCAGATCAATTTCCCTCATGGGATAAATAAAGTTCTATCGTATCATATCGTATTGATGTAACTCCAACCACAGAGGAATACTGGGGTTGGAAAGAAGCCATCACTGTAATGCAATGGCTGCACTGTGTAGCATATTGCAAAGGGGGAGGGGAGAGAGAAGGGAGAAACTAGCTGTGTGGTGAGGGGAACAGAGAGGGGAGATGAAGGATCTTTGCTGCTGGGCACAAGATTTCCAATGCTCGGTCATGCAATGACCTAGGTTGAGATAAGTGAAGTGCACCATTCGTCATACAGCACAGAAACCGGTTCTTCAGCCCAACATGCACATGCCGACCAAGAGGCCCCATCGACACAAGTCAAGTTTATTTGTCACATACGCATACGAGGTGTGCAGTGAAATGAAAAGTGGCAATGCCTGCGGAATGTGCAAAAAACTACAAAACAGAATAGAACAGAATCAGTAATTACATATTGGTGAGAAAACCCCCCAGCAATTTTAAAAAGACACAACACAACAGTGGTTTGGTACAGTAAGTTAGTCCCTGGTGAGATAAGAGTTTACAGTCATGACGGCCTCTGGGAAGAAACTCTGTCTCATCCTCTCTGTTTTCACAGCATGACAGCGGAGGCGTTTGCCTGACCGTAGCAGCTGGAACAGTCTGTTGCTGGGGTGGAAGGGGTCCCCCATAATGTTGCTGGCTCTGGATCTGCACCTCCTGATGTATAGTTCCTGCAGGGGGGCGAGTGTAGTTCCCAGAGTGCGTTCGGCCGAACGCACTACTCTCTGCAGAGCCTTCTTGTCCCGGGCAGAGCAGTTCCCACACCAGATTGTGATGCTTCCGGACAAGATTCTTTCTACAGCCGCTGAGTAGAAGTACTGGAGGATCCTCAGAGAGACTCTGAATTTCCTCAGCTGCCTGAGGTGGTCAAGGCGCTGCCTTGCTTTACTCACCAGTGCGGCAGCGTGTGATGACCATGTCAGATCCTCAGTGATGTGGACTCCCAGGTATTTAAAGCAGCTCACCCTATCCACAGTATCCCCATTTATCTTCAGTGGCGTGTGCGTCCTCGGTTGTTGTGCCTTCCTAAAGTCCACGATCAGCTCCTTAGTTTTTTTGACATTCAAGAGGAGGCTGTTGTCCTGACACCAGAGTGCCAGATCAGCCACCTCTTCCCGGTTGGCCTTTTCATTATTTTCAGTGATCAGGCCCACCACCAGTGTCATTAGAAAACTTGATTATAGAGTTGGAGCTGAACCTAGACACACAGTCATGTGTGGGGGTACAGTAGGGGGCTGAGGACACAACCCTGGGGGGGATCCTGTGCTCAGGGTGAGGGTCTTTGATGTATTTCCTCCCATCTTGGCTACCTGGGGGCTGGCAGTGAGAAAGTCCAGGACCCAGGCACTGTTAAGTCCCAGTTCCAGCAGCTTCTCAGCAAGTCTGGTGGGGATTATCGTGTTGAAGGCTGAACTGTAGTCAATGAACAGCATTCTCACATAGCCCCCCTTCTGGCTATCAAGAGGTGAGAGAGCGGTGTACAGAACCTGGGAGATCGCATCGTCCGTGGATCTGTTCGGACGGTATGGAAACTGTAGCGGGTCCATGTTGCGAGGAGGAAGGCGCAGATGTGGTTCTTGACCATCTCCCCACATTTGACCCATCCGTCCAAATGTATTTTAAATATTATTATATTAATATTATATTATATATTATTATATTAATAAATAATATTACATATTATTATTGTACCTGTGTCAACGAGCACTTCTGGCAGTTCGATCCATATACCCACCCACCCTGTGTGAAAAACTTGCCCATCAGGTTCCTATTAAATCTTTCCCCTCTCACCTTAAACCCATGACATCTGTTTCTTGATACCCCTACTCTGGGTAAAAGACTGTGCATTCCCTGTTTCCCTCATGATCATACACACCTCAACCTACTTGCGATGCCACTTTCATGTAATCATGTACAGTGCCCTCCATAATGTTTGGGACAAAGACGCATCGTTTATTTATTTGCCCCTGTACACAATTTGAGATTTGTAATAGGGCAAAAATCAAAAATAGGGCAAAAATAAAAAAGGGCCACTTGTCAACATAATTGTATATGGGGTAAGAGCGTTGTAAAGACAGGCCTGAAGGCTTTGTGTCTCAATGCAAGGAGCATTCGTAATAAGGTGGATGAGTTGAATGTACAGATAGCTATTAATGATTATGATATAGTTGGGATCATGGAGACATGGCTCCAGGGTGACCAAGGCTGGGAGCTGAACATCCAGGGATATTCAATATTCAGGAGGGATACACAGAAAGGAAAAGGAGTTGGGGTAGCGTTGCAGGTTAGAGAGGAGATTAACGCAATAGAAAGGAAGGAGATTAGCTTAGACGATGTGGAATCGATATGGGTAGAGCTGCGAAACACTAAGGGGCAGAAAACGCTAGTGGGTGTTGTGTACAGGCCACCTAACAGTAGTGGTGGAGTTGGCATCAAACAGGAAGTTAGAAATGCGTGCAACAAAGGTAAAACAGTTATAATGGGTGACTTCAATCTACATATACATTGGGTGAATCAAATTGGCAGGGGTGCTGAGGAATAGGATTTCTTGGAATGTATGCGGGATAGTTTTCTAAACCAACATGTAGAGGAACCAACGAGAGAGCAGGCTATTCTAGACTGGGTATTGAGTCATGAGGAAGGGTTAGTTAGCAGTCTTGTTGTGCGTGGCCCCTTGGGCAAGTGTGACCATAATATGGTTGAGTTCTTCATTAGGATGGAGAGCGACATTGTTAATTCAGAAACAAGGGTTCTGAACTTAAAGAAAGGTAACTTTGAGGGTATGAAACGTGAATTGGCCAAGATTGACTGGCAATTGATTCTTAAAGGGTTGACGGTGGATATGCAATGGAAGGCATTTAAAGACTGCATGGATGAACTACAACAATTGTTCATCCCAGTTTGCAAAAGAATAAATCAGGGAAGGTAGTGCATCCGTGGATAACAAGGGAAATCAGGGATAGTATCAAAACAAAAGATGAAGCGTACAAATTAGCCAGAAAAAGCAGCCTACCAGAAGACTGGGAGAAATTCAGAGTCCAGCAGAGGAGGACAAAGGGCTTAATTAGGAAAGGGAAAATAGATTATGAAAGAAAACTGGCAGGGAACATAGAAACTGACTGCAAAAGTTGTTATAGATATGTGAAGAGAAAAAGATTAGTTAAAACAAATGTAGGTCCCTTGCAGTCAGAAACAGGTGAATTGATCATGGGGAACAAGGACAAGGCAGACCAATTGAATAACTACTTTGGTTCTGTATTCACTGAGGAAGACATAAATAATCTGCCGGAAATAGCAGGGGACGCGGGTTAAATGAGATGGAGGAACTGAGTAAAATTCAGGTTAGCCGGGAAGTGGTGTTAGGTAAATTGAATGGATTAAAGGCCGATAAATCCCCAGGGCCAGATAGGCTGCATCCCAGAGTACTTAAGGAAGTAGCCCCAGAAATAGAGGATGCATTAGTGATAATTTTTCAAAACTCCTTAGATTCTGGAGTAGTTCCTGAGGATTGGAGGGTAGCTAATGTAACCCCACTTTTTAAAAAGGGGAGAGAAAACGGGAATTACAGACCAGTTAGTCTAACATCGGTAGTGGGGAAACTGCTAGAATCAGTTATTAAAGATGGGATAGCAGCACATTTGGAAAGTGGTGAAATCATTGGACAAAGTCAGCATGGATTTACGAAAGGTAAATCATGTCTGACGAATCTGATAGAATTTTTCGAGGATGTAACTAGTAGAGTGGATAAGGGAGAACCAGTGGATGTGTTATATCTGGACTTTCAGAAGGTTTTCGACAAGGTCCCACATAAGAGATTAGTATACAAACATAAAGCACACGGTATTGGGGGTTCAGTATTGATGTGGATAGAGAACTGGCTGGCAAACAGGAAGCAAAGAGTAGGAGTAAACGGGTCCTTTTCAGAATGGCAGGCAGTGACTAGTGGGGTACCGCAAGGCTCAGTGCTGGGACCCCAGCTATTTACAATACATATTAATGATTTGGACAAGGGAATTGAATGCAACATCTCCAAGTTTGCGGATGACACGAAGCTGGGGGGCAGTGTTAGCTGTGAGGAGGATGCTAGGAGGCTGCAAGGTGACTTGGATAGGCTGGATGAGTGGGCAAATGCATGGCAGATGCAGTATAATGTGGATAAATGTGAGGTTATCCACTTTGGTAGCAAAAACATGAAAGTAGACTATTATCTGAATGGTGGTCGATTAGGAAAAGGGGAGATGCAACGAGACCTGGGTGTCATGGTACACCAGTCATTGAAAGTAGGCATGCAGGTGCAGCAGGCAGCGAAGAAAGCGAATGGTATGTTAGCATTCATATCAAAAGGATTTGAGTATAGGAGCAGGGAGGTTCTACTGCAGTTGTGCAGGGTCTTGGTGAGACCACACCTGGAGTATTGCGTACAGTTTTGGTCTCCAAATCTGAGGAAAGACATTCTTGCCATAGAGGGAGTACAGAGGAGGTTCACCAGACTGATTCCTGGGATGTCAGGACTTTCATATGAAGAAAGACTGGATAGACTCGGCTGGTACTCGCTAGAATTTAGAAGATTGAGGGGGGATCTTATAGAAACTTACAAAATTCTTAAGGGGTTGGACAGGCTAGATGCAGGAAGATTGTTCCCGATGTTGGGGAAGTCCAGAACAAGGGGTCACAGTTTAAGGATAAAGGGGAAATCTTTTAGGACCGATGAGAAAAACATTTTTCACACAGAGTGGTGAATCTATGGAATTCTCTGCCACAGAAGGTAGTTGAGGCCAGTTCATTGGCTATATTTAAGAGGGACTTAGATGTGGCCCTTGTGGCTAAAGGGATCAGGGGGTATGGAGAGAAGGCAGGTACAGAATACTGAGTTGGATGATCAGCCATGATCATATTGAATGACTGATCGAAGGGCCGAATGGCCTACTCCTTTACCTATTTTTGTATGTCTCTATGTTTCTATAGAAAAAAAATCACATGTGGTTAAAGTGCACATTGTCAGATTTTATTAAAGGCTATTGTTATACATTTTAGTTTCACCATGTAGAAATTACAGCTGTGTTTATACATAGTCCCCCCCATTTCAGGGCACCATAATGTTTGGAACACATGGCTTCTCGGGTGTTTGTAATTGCTCAGGTGTGTTTAAATGCCTCGTGAATGCAGTATAAGAGAGTTCTCA
Organism: Malacoraja senta; assembly: GCA_038087875.1. Classification (NCBI taxonomy): domain Eukaryota; kingdom Metazoa; phylum Chordata; class Chondrichthyes; order Rajiformes; family Rajidae; genus Malacoraja; species Malacoraja senta. The sequence continues at coordinate 37,008 of CM076000.1, read as the reverse complement.
GCACCTAGTCTTTCCATCACCGTTGGAAACTTTTATTGCTGTTTATCAACATGAGGGCCAAAGTTGTGTCAATGATGTCAAAGAAGCCATTATGAGACTGAGAAAGAAGAATAAAACTGTTAGAGACATCAGCCAATCGTTAGGCATACCAAAATCAACTGTTTGGAACATCATTAAGAAGAAAGAGAGTACTAGTTAGCTTACTAATCGCAAAGGGACTGGCAGGCCAAGGAAGACCTCCACAGCTGATGGCAGAAGAAAAATCCCCCAACGCCTGCCCAACAGATCAGAAACAATCTTCAGAAGTCAAGTGTGGATTTGTCAATGACCACTGTCCGCAGAAGACTTCATGAACACAAATACAGAGGCTACACTGCAAGATGCAAACCACTGGTTAGCCGCAAAAATAGGATGGCCAGGTTACAGTTTGCCAAGAAATACTTAAAAGAACAACCACAGTTCTGGAAAAAGGTCTTGTGGACAAATATTCACTTATATCAGAGTGATGGCAAGACCAAAGTATGGAAGAGAGAAGGAACTGCCCAAGAATGGCCCAAGATCCAAAGCATACCACCTCACCTGTGAAACACGGTGGTGTGGGTGTTATGGCCCGGGCATGTTTGTCTGCTGAAGGTACTGGCTAACTTATCTTCATTGATGATGCAACTGCTAATGGTAGTAGCATCACCAGAGAAGACGCCCATGAATCTCAGACTTCAAGCAGACATTGCATGCAAAGGATATGCAACAAAATACTAAACATGACTACTTTCATTTACATGACATTGCTGTGTTCCAAACATTATGATGCCCTGAAATGCCGGGGACTATGTATAAACACTGCTGTCATTTCTACATGGTGAAAACAAAATGTATAAAAATGGCCTTTATTAAAATCTGACAATGTGTACTTTAACCACATGTGATTATTTTTCTATTACAAATCTCAAATTGTGGAGCACAGAGGCAAATAAATAAATGATGGGTCTTTGCCCCAAACATTATGGAGGGCACTTCAGGATCCCTCTGATCTACAATACTCGCCACAACCCTGCCATACACTTTGAAGGGTCTGCTCTGGTTTGACTTCCCAAAAAGCAATATCTCAAACTTATCTGATTAAACTCCATTAACCATTCCTCAGCACATGTGCCCAACTGATCAAAATCCACCATTTACTATTGCTATTTTTTTAACACCCATTTTAATGATTCTGTGCAGCAATGGTGAGAAAATGGGGAGCAGGACAAAGGAAGGAGATAGGGCAGCAGGCCACTAGATCCAATGCCATGGGTAAATGGGTATTAGTCACCCAGAAGTTGGATGGATGGATGTTGATCAGTCTGCCCGGCAGTAGAGATGATCTGTTCACACAATGTGGATGGGTGAGCATTTCCAACCATATGAGATGGGTTAGCAGTGCTGAGTCACATATCATGCAGTGGCGAGGGTGTGCCCAGCTACCCTAGGGGCAGAGATCAGAGGATCAGTGAAATACTGCAGTGGGAGAGAAAAAAAAGCAAATTGCACAGAGGCCCAGGTTCTCTGGGGGCAACAATGCTAAGTCATGTGAGGCTGGGCGAAGTGCTTGAATAACAGCCTGAGTGGGTGCATCTCGGATCTGGTTGCAAAGGGTTCTGAAGCAAAACAAGTCCTTCCCATTTTTCACACGTATTGAAAAGGTAAGTTAATGGCATGAAAACTGAGACACCAGGTTTGGTGCATGATTAGTGGAATAAATCAGGTCAGAAAGGATAAGATTGGGAATATTATTCCAGTTAGATAATATCACTTTAATGTGCTCTTGGAGTAGAGTTGATCTCATTCAGACAGTCTCTATTACTGTCTGAAGAAGGGTTTCGGCCCGAAACGTTGCTTATTTCCTTCGCTCCATAGATGCTGCTGCACCCACCGAGTTTCTCCAGCACTTTTGTCTACCTAGTCTCTATTACTAATCCTGAGAAAGTTAATGGCTTTAGTTTGAGCATGTTTAATGCTCATTATCAAAAGTACTTCCATGATAATACAAAAATACACAATGACCCCAAATTAAGCAAATATAGCTCTTAACATGACAAACAATCATAATAGTCAATGAACGTAAACACTAGTTATCCAGCTTACTGGAGATAGTTATTCTTAACCTTCACAGTAAGTGGAGTCACATAGAAGTGAAATGCAGCTGAGATAGCCAGCAAGCTCCTGAAAGGCACTACATACTTTTGAGAGATTACATTGGATGTGGCTAGTGTGTCTAATGGCAGAATTGGCCCTACTATCTGGGCTGACACTGACCTTTAACTGAAATATCCCAAGCCATTGAAGCACTAGCAACATCCAGCTCAATGGCTACCTTGGATCCCAAGATTTCTCTGTACATCAATGCTGTTAAGGGTCTTACCATTAAACTGTATATTTTCCTTTCTCATTCAACCTCCCACAGTGGAACACCTCACACTTACTTGGATAAACTCTCATTCTTTGAGAATGCAAAACAATCCACTTAATCTCATCCTCAATCCCTCCATTCAAGGGATCCGCCCAATTAACCTTTGCTTCAATCTTTCCATTGTACACATGTCCTCCCTTTAGTTGGGAGAGCAGACATGCACAATCTTTCAGATGTTTCTCACCTGGAGCAAAATATCTTTACTCTTCCATTTAAATCTTCTTGTAATTAAGGCCAAGATGATTTTTGTCTTCCCAATGAGAGAAATAGCAGACTATTTGGGTTATTTTAAAGAACACTTTAAAAAATAACATTATGTTGCTCGCCACAGTGAAGGAATTGGAGATCTTACCTCTCTCTCTTTCTCTCTCCCCCTCGATTCTACACAAATTATACATTGATGCCACCACCTCTGATACTGCATAATTATAATTATTGCATGTGATGTAACATAAGGCAAAGGTTTACAATCATGCATAGTATGATGCACTCTTGTGCAGCATGATTTGACCGTCTAGTAGTTTTTCACTGTATCTTGATACACATGGCAAAAATAGGCCTTCAGGAAAAAGTTCAAAGAGAAAGAAAAAAGTGCCAGCATCACACATGGGTTTTCTTACAGAGGACTCCCTCCTACTTTGGTAGGACAACCAACATAAGGTAGCTGATGGGTATACACAATAAAATGCTTTATGCATTGGCAGGCTGTATGAAATAAGAAAAATCCCAACTTGCAAGCTATTGCCCAGCTTTCCCAAAGAGGAACTAATGACCAGTCAATTTGGGCATCTGCACTTCCATCACGGTGCTTCCACAAGTCGCAAAATTTGGGTTCTAACATGTACTTCAAGAATGCCTACATCATTCCAGCCCCCACCTAAAAATCAAGTTCCCAGGCACAATGACTACCAGTATCTCTAACATCAGCCATAATAATAGACACAAAATTCTGGAGTAACTCAGTGGGTCAGTCAGCATTTCTGGAGAAAGTGGAGAGTTTATCAACCATAATGAATGAAGTGCTTTGAAATATTTATTTTATTTTATTTATATAGCGCTTTTTTTCAGGACTCAAAGTCGCTTTTTCAGGACTCAAATATTGGTATGCCTCACCCCTTTACCAGACAATCAACTGAGGTCACCATCTCTCTTGCACTATATTCAGTCCTGGATCACATTGACAACAAGAACATCTATTCATTGACAACAATTCAGCCTTCAACACCATATTTCTAAATAAGCTCATTGCTAAACTTTGACCTTGCACTTAGAGCCTGCATCAGCAACTGATTTCTGGACTTCCCGAATAACAGACTTCATCCAGTTAGAATTAGTTCATAACATTTCCTCTACCCGGACCCTCAACGTTAGTGCTCCTCAATCCCTTGCTCCCCTCTCGGTGAATATGTGGCCAAATACAATGCCAAGTCAATCTTTACATTTGATGATACCAATTGTCAGCCAGAACATCAACGAGACAGAGTACAGAAAACAGATTGAGAACCTAGTCTCATTGTACCAGGACAATAGCCCAGCCCTGAACGTCAGTAAGACAAAAAGAGTTGCATGCAAGTTTCAAGAGGTTGGAATCAAATGGGGTCTGAGAAGAAAATAAAGAAAGGAGGAATGAACTCAAGCGGGCAATTAGAAAGGCCAAAAGGGACCATGAAATGACTGACAGTTGGATTAAGGGAAATTCCAAAGCCTTTTATAACTACATTAGAAACAAAACCAGGGAGAAAATAGGACCGCTCAAAGATAAAAGAGGAAATTTATGCTGGGGTCAGGGGGTGTAGGTGAAGCTTTAAACAAATACAGCAAACCCTCATTTTAACAGACCTGCACGTCTCCCCAACGAGTGAGGAAACCCATGGCATCATAGGGAGCACCCGAGGTCAGGATCGTACCCAGGCGTTTGGCATTGTATGGTAGTAATTCAATCGCAGCACCACTTTGGTGAGGTCTCATTTAGGAGCTTTGCGTGCAGTTCTGGTCGCCCCATTGCAGGAAGGAAGTGGAGGCTTTGGAAAGGGTGCAGAGGAGGTTTACCAAAATCATGCATGGATTAGCTACAGGGAACAGTTGACAGACTGAGATTGGATAGACAGGATAGACAGTCAGAACCTTGCCCCCCACCATCCTTCACATAATGGGAAATCAAACACTAGAGGGCATAGCTTTAAGGTGAGAGAGGCAAAGTTTAAAGATGTGCAGGGCATGTTTTTTTTAATATACAGACGGTGGTGAGTGCCTGGACTGTTGCAGGTGGTGGTTGAGGCAGTTACAATCGTGGCATTTTAGAGACCTTTGGATAGGCATATAGATAGATAGAGAATGAAGGGATAGATGGTCTTTGCATCAAGCAGGCAGAGATGGTCTTTGCATCATGTTCGGCACAGACATTGTGGGACGAAGGGCCTGTTTGTGCGCTGTACTGTCCTGTGCTGCTGAAGGTTCTGATATAACTAATATGGTCCAATAAGGAAGTTCGGTATTCCGACTGCGCATGCCCAGGTCAGCGGTCACTAGCTATAAACAGTCTTGGCAACGGTGGTGCTGCATTGTGTGTAGGCTTGTGTTTCGTCCGGGGTCTGCTCTCCGTCGCTGCGGCCGCTGTTGAGCCGTCCCCTCCCCGGTGTCCCGTTCCTGTCCGGGGTGTCCAGGTTTGCCCTGGGCTTGCAACCGGCGCTGCAACTGCTGGCTCCAGCTCTGCTCTGCCTGTCCTGCCGGGTTGGCCGGCAGCCCTCCACCTCCACCCCCCTCCCTTCAGTCTGACACCGAGATCTTGCTGAAGATGGGCAGCCGCCGGCCCTGCTCGAAGATGGGTGACTCGGAGCTGCTGCTGCTGGAGTCGTCCTGGTCGGAGAGAGAGTCTGCGGACGGGCTCCTGCCAGCCACGGGCAGGCCCGGGCGCCCGTTGGAGCTAATGGTGCTGTCGGTGATGGTGGTGCTGGCGGCAGCAGCAACCTCCTCCTTCTCCCTTGCCCAGCCCTCCTCGGGGTTGTGGATGAAGTGGCAGCGGGTACCGTAGGGGCAGAAGCTGGTGAGTGCAAGGGACATCTTGTACTTGGGGTGGCAGCTGAGGGAGTGCAGCTCAGCCAGGCCGTGGGCGAACTGGCACTTGTCGCTGTGGCGGCCCATAGGGGAGCAGGTTCCTCTGGAGTTGGAGCGGGGTTGGGCAGGAGTTGGTGTTGGCTGTGGGCCTGTGGATTCTCCGCGCTGGCTGTGGTTCTGTGGATTATCCGCGCTGGTTGTGGGCCTGCGGGTTCTCCATGCTGTCTGTGGGTTCTTCGTGCTGGCTGTGAATCTGTGGGCTCTCCGCACTGGCTGTGAATCTGTGGGTTCTCTCCGCGCTGGCTGTGGGCCTGTGGGTTCTACCCGCGCTGGCTGTGGGCCTGTGGGTTCTCCGTGCTGGCTGTGGGTCTGTGGGTTCTCCGTGTTTCTTAACCATTTTAAGCGGTCATGAATCATGAATTTTCAAGCGTTGGTGGGAACGCTCCACATTCTCCAGAATCTGTAGCCATCCTATCAGAGTCACGACTGTAAACCAGGCCTCAGCCCTGGAGACTTTGGCTTGTGACAGGATGCTGATTCTGGTAAACTTTATAGGCCGGTAGATTTGGAAGATTTTGCAGTCAGATTAGTAATATCTTGCAAATTGTAGGTTGCTCATATTTCAGAAACACAGGTGAGGGCTGGGCTCAGTGCTATCCAGTGAAGCATGGGCTTCCTGTCAGTTTGAAATCCTGATCTTTCCTTCAAACGGCCAAAAGACGCACTAATCACTGAAGATAACGGTGGCGGCAGCAACCTGTGGATGAACAGCTGTGAAATCTATTTCATTAACATCCGCAAGGAGACACTCGTCTTCTCTGCCAGACAATACCATAAATGGTTTAATGAGAATGACATCCAAAAACAAACTCACTCAAAACTGGATTTGAAACTCCACGTCACAAAGGGAAAAAAAGTTCTACAAGCACCTGAAGGTCAAAGTCCAACAGAAACCGCATGAACTGTACAAAAGTTGCTATCTATCAACTGAGTCACAAATGAATTAGGATTGAATCCAGAGTACCAGACAGTAGCCTGATTAATTCCCTGACTATAGTCGCACAGTAATTTAAAGAACGAGGCAACTGTTTCTCAATTCTCCCTTTTAAACTCCAGCCTGGAAGGAGTCTGCTGCAAGAAAACTAATGTACAAGATGACCTTGGCATGCACTGCCAATGTTGTTCTCTGTGCTGCTTGTTCCTTACCAGTATTTGGATAGAATTGTTCACTGAACTTCTTGAGCAAATACAGCCTCTTGTTCTTTCTCCCCTCCCCCTGCTCTGCATGTGTTCTGTTCATTTTACCATACACATTGTATTACAAATTAGAACGCTAGCTGCTGCTGCCCCCACTTCTGTGTAATTATTTTCTGCAGAGACTTGAAATCTTGACAATGTACTTCAGCACTTGCCATAGATGGCACAGTAATGCAGCTTGTCGAGCTTCTATCTCACAACTCCAATGACACGTGCTTAATCCTGACCTCCGTGCCTAGTGTGGAATTTGCACATTTTCCATGTGACTGTCAACGTCTTCTGGGGTTTCTTACATCCCAAGAATTTGTTGGTAGGTAAATTAGCTTACTACTTCATCTGGCCTCTAATGCCTAGTTTGTTCTAGTATCTGGATGAGGTTGACAGTAATCTAGGGACAATAAAATTGAATTACTGTAAATAAATACAGTCAATGAAGGTCAATAGGCAGAGGGATGTGTTTCCACACTAGAGGATTGAAACGTAACTCACTGTCCAGCTCTAAGTACAAACATTTCCAAAAAGGAGCTAACATCTACAATCAAATACAAACATAATTACTCATGGAGTGAAAGGCTGAATCTTTAAGTCACTAAATTGCACTGTTGCTACAAATGTCGATTGGTCTCCTGATCAGTCTATTCTGCATCCTTTTGATAAGCACAAGCTGCAAATTATTACACCTCACCAATGTGGCATCTGTTGCAACCAACAATACAAATGTGTAAGCACATGTCAAATCCATTATTAAAGTAAAATCAACAATTTGGTTGGCAATCATGTAGCATGGAAGAAAATGTCATTGTCTAGTCTCTTCCAGACGATGACAGTGTTCAGAATTTAACAAGTCAAATAGCAATACCTTGGGTCATGTTAACTTGCTCTGGAGTAATTAATAGACTAACGTAAATGCACCAACCTATGTCTATCCATCTGCCAATCAAATCCTTCTCACCTGCATTCATCCATCATTTGCTAGCATTTGTGCACCCTGCTACAATTAGTCTGAAGAAGGTTCCCAACCCGAAATTTCACCCATCCATGTCCTCCAAAGATGTTGCTTGACCCGAGTTAATCCAACAATGTGTCTTTTTCTAAATATCCATCTGTAGTTTTTGTATCTCCATTCTTCAGTCTTGGTTTTGTCATAGCTATAAATTAGAAAACATACAAACATAGAAAATAGGTGCGGGAGGAGGCCATTCGGCCCTTCGAGCCAGCACCGCCATTCATTGTGATCATGGCTGATCGTCCCAAATCAATAACCCGTGCCTGCCTTCTTCTCCCCATATCTCTTGACTCCACTAGCCCCTAGAGCTCTATCTAATTCTCTCTTAAATCCATCCAGTGACTTGGCCTCCACTGCCCTCTGTGGCAGGGAATTCCACAAATTCACAACTCTCTGGGTGTAAAAGTTTTTTCTCACCTCAGTCTTAAATGGCCTCCCCTTTATTCTGAGACTGTGGCCCCTGGTTCTGGACTCGCCCAACATTGGGAACATTTTTCCTGCATCTAGCTTGTCCAGTCCTTTTATAATTTTATATGTTTCTATGAGGTTCCCCCTTATCCTTCTAAACTCCAGTGAATACAAGCCTAGTCTTTTCAATCTTTCCTCCTATGACAGTCCCGCCATCCCAGGGATCAATCTCGTGAACCTACGCTGCACTGCCTCAATCACAACGATGTCCTTCCTCAAATTAGGAGACTAAAACTGTACACAATATTCCAGATGTGGTCTTACCAGAGCCCTATACAACTGCAGAAGAACCTCTTTACTCCTGTACTGAAATCCTCTTGTTATGAAGGCCAACATTCCATTAGCTTTCTTCACTGCCTGCTGTACTTGCACGCCAACTTTCAGTGACTGGTGTACAAGGACACCCAGGTCTCGCTGCACCTCCCCCTTACCTAACCTAACACCATTGAGTTAATAATCTGCCCCTTGTTTTTGCCGCCAAAGTGGATAAACTCACATTTATCTATATTATACTGCATCTGCCACGCATCTGCCCACTCACTCAACCGGTCCAGGTCACCCTGCAACCTCCTAACATCCTCTTCACAGTTCACACTGCCACCCAGCTTTGTGTCATCCGCAAACTTGCTAGTGTTGCTCCTAATTCCCTCTTACAAATCATTAATGTATATGGTAAACAGTTGCGGCCCCAACACCGAGCCTTGCGGCACTCCACTCACCACTGCCTGCCATTCTGAAAAGGACCCGTTCACTCCTACTCTTTGCTTCCTGTCCACCAACCAATTTTCTATCCATGTCAACACCCTACCCCCAATACCATGTGCTCTAATTTTAGTCACCAGTCTCCCGTGCGGGACCTTATCAAAGGCTTTCTGAAAGTCTAGATACACTTATCCAAGAACTATGGAATTGCAGTTCATGAGGTACAGCAGTCACTTGTATTTATTTAGCTCTTAACAAAATAAAACATTTAAGAATCATTACAGGAGCATTATCAACATAAGAGAACAAAAATATTATTAAAATCTTAAAATAGCATAAAGACAATAGGTTGGCAGAGAAATCTGTCATCTGTTTTGGCAAGTTAAAACTGAGCATGTTCATAGGCTTCATATACAATAGAGACTTAGAAGATTTAAAGATGTAAATGGGATCTGAATGTACGAAGCCACGGAGCTTGAAATCAATTTAAAAAACAAGGCTTTACTTGAAGCCAGAGGTTTGGTGTCAATAGGTCTTAATGCAGGTTAGGATATAAGCAACAGGTTCAGATTTTAAACTTACAAAAAAAAGCGCAGTGTGAGACCATAACCTTTAATATATTAGAATAGTTAATTTGAGAGGTAAACAGCTTCAGCAGCACATGAACTGTGGGAGAGTGAGTCAACATGGAAAAGCTCAAAACAGACAATCTTAGTTAAATTGTAAATGTGCGATCTAAGTCTTAACTTAGCTCTGTGTACATTGCCAAAGCAAGAATCTGGTTGTATCTACAAATAGAGGGATGCCATTGTTGGCTAATTAAGAACATTTATGGAAGGGACACAACAAAATCTCTAGTTTCACTCCTACTTAAGAGGTTGATGGATACATCTACCCAACTAATTTTGGAATTTTGAAAGACCATCTCAACTTTTGTCAGTGGTGGAGGTGACAGGAATGGAAGAATGCTTGATAATGAAATGCTTCAAATTAAAAATTACAATTATTGAGCCAAAATGACAGTATGATAGAAGAGATAGAAATAAGAGAATGTTTTAGATTTGAAAATTCTTTTGTATATTCAAATAATAAATGCTTTATGCTGTATGGACATCATGACTATTATTACCCTCCCATAAGCTTTAGCTGATCTGAATAAAACTATTCAATTAGGATTTGTGATAATAAGCATAGGATTGTGTTTGGCTATGATGTCCTACTTTGTCCCACATTAACAGATGAAACTCAATGTTTGGGCTTTCAAATGTTGGGTAGCCTGCTGGTCCACTAAACCAGACCCCAGGCCCCAATCGGGGGTCCAGGTGGCGCTAGCAATGGCTGCCGTGCCAACAATCTGTCTTTTCCTTACTTGTGTTTAAATAGTATGTGTTAAATGTATGTTTTTAGTGTTCTTTAGCTTGTTTTATGTGAGGGGTGGGGGGTTGAGGGAAACTTTTTCTGATCTCAACTCGACGGAGATGAGATTATTTTCTGTATCGTATCTCCGTCCGCACTGCGGCCTAACATTGAGGAGTTGGCAGCCTTTGCTGGAGACAGACTTTTGAGAGCTCCACCACGGGTGCCTATGGGACTTTAAACATCATGGGGCCCGCGATCCCTTTGCCACTCTAACCATGGGTGCTTGCGGACCTAACATCACGGAACCCGCGGTCTCTGGTCAGAGATCAACATCAGGAACTCAAAGCCGTGGGAGTTTCGACTGCCCCAACGTGGGAGTTTCGATCGCCCCGACACGGGTGCTTCGACCTCCGGCTGCGGGAGCTTTGATCACGTTGATGGGTGGTTCGACTGCCCCGACCGCGGGAGAAATAAAGAGGAAGAAGATCAGACTTTTTTGCCTTACATCACAGTGATGAATGTGGGAAATCCGCTGTGGTGGATGTTTGTTAATTTATGTATTTGTGTGTCTTGTTGCTTTTTTTTCGTATGGCTGTTTGGTAATTTACATATCACTGTACCTTAAATTGGTACATGTGACAATAAAAGACCTTTGAAATCATAAGTGCAGGAAAGGAGAGGAAAACATCAAATGCACAAAGTTGGGTGACATGCAAAACCAAACATTGTCACTATCCAAAAGTAACGTGTGGCTGAATAACAAATAACTTACTGAGGGAGATGAAATTCTGTGGGTATTTCAGGTTCAGCTATCATCTCCTAAACATCTTCTGTGACAAAATTAAAATATATTTGTTCTCCCCCCTACACAACAGCAGGGCGTTCCGTTCCAACCTAGACACTCCTAGTCACAGAACGCAAAACCTGAAAGAAAGGAAAAAAATAAACTGAATCTTTTGACCTGTTGCTCATTAATCTCTTTATACATTTATAATTCACGGTTCACTTAACTTGACAGTTTAAAAAAAAATCATGTGAAAGCACATCGTTATACAGATCTGGGGGTCCAGGTTTTGATTGCCCATTAATGCTGTTGCAGCCATGATAGATGTTTTTCTCTCCTACTTGGCAAATGGAAATAAGGTACAAGGAATCTGTCATGGTTTCATTGCTATTGAAAAGAGGAAGTGGAAAGAGTAATTGATACAGTCTCAAGTTAGTGGTTTTCCAATCTTACAATTCAGGACAACAAAAAACAATCACTAAATAGGCATTAGCACTTGTAAACGTATATAGAACTTGCGTATGATAACAAGTGAGCACGATGAAGATTATTGGCAGTGTTTGTAGTTATTGGGCAGGCATACTTAAAACATCAATATAAATGCTCCTTCATACAGAAAAAAGTAAAAAACCATCACAAGACTAATTGAATAATCCACATAATTGGCTGGTCACCAGTTAAATGCACAAATAAACTCTATCACTGTGGGTAGGCAATTAAAAACCAGGATTTTAATGCCAGACTGTATTTAAGGAGCCTCCTCAAAATTCAATGAAATTGGAAAATTACCAGAAAAAGGGGGTCATTGATTGGCAAAAGTAAAACTTTAAAAAAGAGCAAGTGAAGTAATCTAGGTAAATGGACTTGAAGAAAAGCAGTGAAAGATGAAAGGAAATCCAAGCTATATTTAACATTCACAAAGAAAATATTACGACTTTAAATGACTAATCTTCAAGTTTATGAACTTAAAATATTGTATTCAAATGTCCATGAGATTAAGCTTCAAGTTCCTTTATCGTGTGGATTCCCTGTAGGCTCTTTCGCAGAGATAAATTGCCGCTATGTTGAAGTGGAACCAGGGAAAAAGATCCAACTGCACTGCAACATCATGGCAAGCAAGGAGCACAAAGCTTATTTTACAGCGAGTGAGATTTCATTACCTATGGGCAACTAAAAAAAAATCCTGTTAGCAGTCCAGAATATTGGCATCAGTGGTGGTTCTTGGATAGGTCTGTTCGAACAGAACATGCATATTCAAGAGGAAAAATCAGGCATCCTCAAAAATCCTCAGTGAAATGGTGATGCAACTGTTGTATCTTGGATATAAACCAACATTCAATTGAATCAGGAAGACGGAGATAGAAGGCTTGAAACTAGCAAAGTGGCTACTACATAAATTATTTACCTGTAGAGAACCTGATGAATGAGAGAGATGGGGAACTGTGAGAATTAAAATGTTGTGAAAATAGCAAGGGATGCAAGACATGCAAATGCAATTCAGAACATAAATACTGTACTACTTGAAATCTACAAGGATAATTTGCTAGATGCATTAACCTACATATGCTGAAACCACCAGTTCATTTGAAAACAAAATCAATTTGGAAAAAAGCTATTTTTACGGTGTATTATTCTTTTAATGACAGTTTAGTCAAATTGGTCCTCCCCTTTGCGCTCGAGCACGCTTTAATGACAAACACTTGCTCCTTCTGGTTCTACATTTCACTCCCCAAGTTCCTTTATCAGAATTCACCATTTGCACCCTTTTCACCTCCAGCCTTGGTTATTATCTCCATCCTTCTCTCTCCCCGAACTGACACATCTGCCAATCATCCCCTACTTCTGGGATCCACCTATTATTTGCTTGTTCTTGTCCCACCCCATCTCCTCACCTCTTTCTACAATCAGGATGAAGGATACGGACCTATTTCCATTGGACCAATGTCAATTTCCTTCTGTAGATGCTGCCTGATCCACTGAGTGCCTTCTATTATTTTAAGAAAATAGGACGCTAAAATACAGGAGCAATAAAACATGCACTCGATTTAGGAAGCCAAATAGAAATACAAATATCTCAATGAAGTACATTTTTAAATATAAGGGGAACACATAAAATATAAGCTGAAGTATCAGCTCATATGGTACTAGTACTATTTCACACCCTAAAATTGACAGCCAACTAATGCATGAACCTTCAAAACTCTCAAGGTAAAGAATTATTTCAGTTCCTTTCTACTTAAGCAATTCAAATACTGGTAGCTATAATAGAAATAACTCAATTCTATCTTATTGTTGCACAACAACTAACAAAACTGACATCAATGGCACTGGCAAATATCTTTCAACAGTCCACAGTAAATTCAAAGCAAGAACGTAAAGAATTAACTCAGCTCATAAGGACGCATATCATACTCGATATATCAGTTTCACCTTAACCTCGATTTACACACAATATAATTGGTTATAATAAAGACTGCCTCTAGCTCAAGGGCATCAATAAAAATCACAGAATTACAAAAAAGTTATACCGCAGGACCACATCTGCCCAATAAGCGAGTTCAGTATTCCAAAAAATGCAAGGAATCATGGGATTTGTCAAAGGTCATTCATGATTAAGAAAAAGCAAACGAAGCGCTGGCTGTACAAACTGTGTATACATTGTTAAGTATTCGACTTGGAGCTACTGACTATCCCGCGGTCTAGGTTTAAGCTCAGGGGTGACCGTGCTTTTGTGGATGCAGCACCTAGACTGTGGAATAGCATCCCGCTCCTCATCAGAACTGCCCCCACCATCGATTCCTTTAAGTCATGACTCAAAACCTATTTCTACTCCCAAGCATTTTTGAGCCCCTCGGATGTATGTATGTATTGCTGGGTACCTGCACTGATGTGAAGCACTTTGGACAACGTGAGTTGTTTTTAAATGTGCTATACAAATACATTTATTATTATTATTATTTATTATTATTCTACCAATGAATTAACCTAGAATTCTGTCAACTCAATAGTGGATAGGTGTCACTCTTTTATAAACATTAATAATAATAATAATAAATCCCTTAATTTGAACAGACTAAAAAATAAAAACCATGTATGAAACAGCATACAAAAAACAAAAACAAAAAGAATATTTATAAAGTGTCATAAACAATATTTATAAATAAATGAATTGTATGTGTCCGAAAAGGAGCAGGAAGAAGCCAAAGCTTATTAATTCCCACCCGTTATTCAACTGCTTATAATTGTCTTATACAAATTTAGCAGCTATAAACACCTATTTCCATATGTACACCAAATGACTTACATTTATATACTAATCAAATATTTACAAAGCCATACAAAGAGAAAAAAAAGAAAAAAGAAAAAACCCTCCTGTACTATACAGTATCTCTTAGTCATATATACAACCCATCACCCTATATCACCCTTCCCAATACAATCAGTATAACAAATATCCCACTCAAAATCACTTGTCCTCATCCCAATATCCTTTTTAAAAAGTGCTTTTGTACGTCTTTTTAAACTGAATTATGTTTGTGCTAAGTTTTATCTCCTGTTCCAAACCATTCCACAAATTCACCCCGCAGATTGTTATGCACATACTTTTAAGAGTTGTTCTGACATTGAGTTTTTTTTTTATTAAGTTCCCCTCTCAAATTATACCCGCCCTGTCTTTCCATAAAGTTTTTGTATATTTCCCGGAAGTAAAATATTTCTTGCTTTGTACATGATTTGTGCAGTCTTAAATTTAACCACATCGGTGAACTTCAGTGTATGTGACTTTAAGAATAATAAATTGGTATGTTCAAGATATCCAACGTTATTGATGATTCTTATTGCTCTTTTTTGTAATGTGCATAACGGCTGCAGGTTAATTCGCAGCTGGAATACCGAACTCGCTTATGAGTCTATGTGGCTTTTACAAAACACCACTGCAGATGTTCTGACTCTCTTGCCTTCTCATAATAACAATGCAGAGAAGGGTAAATGGTGAAATGACAGAGAAAAAGGATATGAAGGGGTGGATACCAAGAGGCCAATGACAGAGTGGCGGTGCCGCCTGAGAGCAGTGAAGGCATGTTAATTAGATGATCTATCTGGAGGAAATGCAAACAGGCCAAGATTGAGAATGGAGAAAAGAATAAAACATTTAAAGTCAAGTTTAAATGTTTAGTTAAAACATTTAAAGTTAAAACATTTAAAGATAACGGATACAAAAAATCCGAAATAGAAGTGAATGCTGGAAGCACTCACCATGACAGGCAGCATCTGTAGAGATCAGGCTATAATGAGCAAAATGGGGAGATCAAATTCTGTTCTTTAACCTAGCAATAAGTTTCATTGGAGAAGTACAGAAGCCAAATATATACAGTGCCCTCCATAATGTTTGGGACAAAGACCCGTCATATATATATTTGCCTCTGTACACAAGTTGAGATTCGTAATAGAAAAAAAATCACATGTGGTTAAAGTGCATATTGTCAGATTTTATTAAAGGCCATTTTTATACATTTTGGTTTCACCATGTAGAAATTACAGCTGCGTTTATACCTATTACCCCCACTTCAGGGCACCATAATGTTAGGGACACATGGCTTCACAGGCGTTTGTAATTGCTCAGGTGTGTTTAATTGCTCCCGTAATGCAGATATAAGAGAGCGCTCTGCATCTAGTCTTTCCTCCAGTCTTTCCATCACCTTTGGAAATTTTTATTGCTGTTTATCAACACGAGTACCAAAGTTGTGCCAATGAAAGTCAAAGAAGCCATTATGAGACTGAGAAACAAGAATAAAATTGTTAGAGACATCAGCCAATCATTAGGCTTACCAAAATCAACTGTTTGGAACATCATTAAGAAGAAAGAGAGTACTAGTTAGCTTACTAATCGCAATGGGACTTGCAGGCCAAGGAAGACCTCCACAGCTGATGACAGAAGGATTCTCTCTATAATAAAGAAAAATCCCCCAAAACCTGTCCAACAGATCTGAAACACTCTTCAGGAGTGGATTTGGCAATGACCACTGTCCACAGAAAACTTCATGAACAGAAATACAGAGGCTACACTACAAGATGCAAACCACTGGTTTGCTGCAAAAATAAGATGGCCAGGTTACAGTTTGCCAAGAAGTACTTAAAAGAACAACCACAGTTCTGAAAAAACGTCTTGTGGACAGATGAGACGAAGATTAACATCTCAGAGTAATGGCAAGAGGAAAGTATGGCGGAGAGAAGAAACTGCCCAAGATCCAAAGCATACCACCTCATCTGTGAAACACAGTGGTAGGGGTGGGGCCTGGCAGAGCATCACTAGAGGAGACACCCAGCAACTGGTGATGTCCATGAATCGCAGACATCAAGCAGTCATTGCATGCACAGGATAAGCAACAAAATACTAAACATGACTACTTTAATTGACATGACATTGCTGTGTCCCAAACATTATGGTGCCCTGAAATTGAGGGGGGGGGGGGGGAACACTATGTATAAACACTGCTCTAATTTCTACGCGATGAAACCAAAATGCATTTTAAAAAAAGGCCTTAAAACCTGATAATGTGCACTTTAACCACATCTGATTTTTTCTATTACAAATCTCAAATTGTGGAATACAGAGCCAAATGAATAAATGATGGGTCTTGTCCCAAACATTATGGAGAGGACTGTGGGTCAGAATGGGAACAGCATGGGAATTAAAATAATGGACAACTGGATGCTCAGAATCACCCGTGCAGATGAACAGATGTGATCGCCGAAACTGTCACCCAATCTACTTTTGATGGAACATGAAGGATTTTCAAGGTCCAAATAACGTAGATGGAGGGATAAAGACAAGTGAAAAATGCTGCATCATCTGTGAAAGTTGTTGCGGGCACTGTGCATTTCATAATGTGGTCAAAGCCAAAGTTTTCCATTTCCTCTGGTTCTAAGGAGTGAGTATCATGGCATGAAAAGGGAATGAACATTAAGATAGATACATGATCCAAGAGAATGCAAAGTGAACAACCTCTGAAGTAATGAAAAAGGTTGATAAGGAAAATATGTCACTGATGAAATTACATTGAAATAGTCCATATCTTTTTGAAACCTTACACCACCATCGTTGATTCAATAATAAATATTTGTGTGTGTGTCCCCACTCCCTCCTTCACCAGAAAACTGAGGTAACACAAATCCAGTGGAATGCTTTGCAAGTAGCATTACGGCCCCTGGTGAACATCCCAGATTTCAGAAACACGTACAAGTAGATAGAAAGGCTTTAATTTTTTTTAAATAAAACAAACTATATGTGGGATATTCTATCTCGTTCAGATACAAAATCTCAAGGTGCTCCATTTTTCACGCAGATATCAAAAGCTTACAGAATGTGTTATAAGCACTGAAGGTGGCCAAATCCACAAGTAAAGCAAATTCCTTGCAATTACCATGTTATGGAGGGATAAGAATTCTTGAAAACGGTCTGCATCATGATTTTCCGTAAAGCAAAAACCTATTTCCCATTCAATCCCACATTGCCATTGGAGAGGCATCCACTTATCGCTATCCAGCTTTCTATCTGCATGGAAATACACACAATAAACACATCAAGTATAGGCAACATAGTTTAATAACTCACAATAAATAACACTAAATAATATGGAAACTCGTGAAAAAAACTGTTAGACAGCAAAATGGTCTGAAGAAGGGTCTCGACCCAAAACGTCACCTATTCCTTCACTCCATAGATGCTGCCTCACCCGCTGAGTTTCTCCAGCATTTTTGTCTACCTTCGATTTTTCCTGCATCTGCAGTTCTTTCTTAAACACTACCGTGTTAATAAAACCCAACACATTATTGGCACTTATTCCGAGAAAAACAAGTGGAAAAAACAAGAAAAAGAACTGATGTTCTTTCGGATTTTGTGTTCATTCAATTTCTCCCCCAGCCCCTCACAAATTAATTGTGAATTTTATTTCTGGGTAGTGATTTGTGAATTCTTTCAGGGTGTTTTCCATAACCCAAATGGCTATCTCCCGGGGGGGGGGGGGGTGTCTGTATTCGGCTCGTGGAAAAAGCCCGTTTCAAGTTTCCAGAATCTATAGATCCTTGCATTTTTAAGATCACATCATGAATGTAATATCTCGTCTTTGTTCCAAACCTGAATTAATCTCATTTTACGTATATCAGGGAGCATCTGAAAATCTATATTAATTGAGGCAAAAACGAAGAGGAAACTGCTTTGTTATTCCCAAAGGTTAGTACAGAACTCTCACATTGCTTTAAATAAGTGAGCTTCACATTTTAACAATGAAAATGTAGCATGTGTATTAAATAAATAAACCAAAATTTGTTTGGGAGAATATGGGGAGGTTAAATTTACAATGCCCTCCATATTGTTTGGAACAAAGACCCATCATTTATTTATTTGCCTCTGTACTCCACAATTTGAGATTTGTAATAGAAAAAAAATCACATGTGGTTAAAGTGCAGTCCAATTTTAATAAAAAGCGATTTTTATACATTTTGGTTTCACCATGTAGAAATTCCCCAGTGTTTATACAAAGTCCCCCCATTTCATGGCACCATGTTTGGGACAAAGCAAGTCATGTAAATGAAAGTAGTCATGTTTAGTATTTTGTCGCATATGCTTTACATGCAATTACTGCATGAAGTCTGCGATTCATGGACATCACCAGTTGCTGGGTGTCTTCTTTGGTGATGCTCTGCCAGGCCTGTATTGCAGCCATCTTTAGCCTATGCCTGTTTCGGGGCCTAGTCCCCATCAGTTTTCTCCAGCATATAAAAGGCATGCTCAATTGGGTTCAGATCGGGTGATTGACTTGGCCACTCAAGAATTGACAATTTTTTAGCTTCGAAAAACTCCTTTGTTGCTTGAGCAGTATGTTTGGGATCATAGTCTTGCTGTACAATGAACCGCCGGCCAATGAGTTTTGAGGCATTTGTTTGAACTTGAGCAGATAGGATGTGTCTATAGACTTCAGAATTCATTATGCTACTACCATCAGCAGTTGTATCATCAATGAAGATAAGTGAGCCAGTACGTTCAGCAGCCATACATGCCCAGGCCATAGCCTCCTCCCACCACCGTGTTTCACAGATGAGGTGGTATGCTTTGGATCTTGGGCAGTTCCTTCTCACCTGCATACTTTGCTCGCCATCACTCTGATATAAGTTAATCTTCAGCCATCACTCTGATATAAGTTAATCTTCATCTCATCTGTCCACAAGACCCTTTTCCAGAACTGTGGTTGCTCTTTTAAGTACTTCTTGGCAAACTGCATCCTAATTTTGCGGCTAACCAGTGGTTTGCATCTTGCAGTGTAGCCTCCATTTCTGTTCATGAAGTCTTCAGCAGCAGTGGTCATTGACAAATCCACACCTGACTCCTGAAGAGTGTTTCTGATCTGTTGGACAGGTGTTTGGGGATTTTTCTTTATTATAGAGAGAATTCTTCTATCATCAGCTGTGGAGGTCTTTCTTGGCCTGCCAGTCCCTTTACGATTAGTAAGCTCACTAGTGCTCTCTTTCTTCATAATGTTCCAAACAGATGATTTTGGTAAGCCTAAGGTTTGGCTGACATCTTTAACAGTTTTATCCTTGTTTCTCAGTCTCATAATGGCTTCTTTGACTTTCATTGACACAACTTTGTTCCTCATGTTGATAAACAGCAATAAAAGCTTCCAAAGGTGATGGAAAGACGAGGAAAGATGCTGAGAGCTCTCTTATACGTGCATTAAGGGGGCAATTAAACACACCCGAGCAATTACAAACGCCTGTTAAGCCATGTGTCCCAAATATTATGGTTCCCTGAAATGGGGGTAATATGTATAAACACAGCTGTAATTTCTACATGATGAAACCAAAATGTATGAAAATACCCTTTAATAAAATCTGACAATGTGCACTTTAACTACAAGTGATTTTTAGTATTACAAATCTCAAATTATGGAGTACAGAGGCAAATAAATAAATGATGGGTCTTTGTCCCAAACATTATGGAGGGCATTGTAGCTCCAAGTTCAAGTTCAAGGTCAAGATCACAATCAACCCTTTAGTTTTTTTTGTTTCCTTTTTTTTTGCCTGAATGTTGCTGAGTGCAGAGGTTCTCTTCACCAGCATTGCCAACGGAATCATTGCCGAGTATAATTGTTGGTGTGATACATGTAGCACAGTTAAACCTTTTCTGGATGTGTAGGAAGTATTATAGTTAGAAGGAAATTATTTGACATTTTATATTCTATTCACAGTCATTTTCTTTTACTTTTCATCACAAGCAATTCTGTATTCCAAATAAGAGAGATACAAGGAACTGCAGATGCTAGTTTATACAACAAAAAAAACACAAAGTGCTATATTAACTCTGCGGGTCAAGCAGCATACCTCTGGAGAACATGAATAGATAACATTTTGGGTCAGGACCCTTCCAAGTCTAAAGAAAGGTCCCAACCCGAAACATCACCCACATGTTCTCCAGAGATACTGCCTGCCCACTGAGTTATTCCTGCACTTTGTGTCTGCCTTTTAAGTTTAGTGTCCACATGTTATAAATGTACCTCAGATTAAAACTAAGAGGCACGAAATATCAAATTTGGCATTTTTTATATTACCTCCAATGAAAGAAAATACCAAATTATCTCACAATGCAGAGTAAAACACACCTATAACTTGGACAAGCCAGTTTTGAGTCAACTGCATTCACATAGTATTGATTTTGTTCTTTCACAAAGAAAAAAAACTCGGCATGGGTTTGAGTTGGACATGTACCTCTTCTTCAAGCAATCTTTTATACCATTGTACATTCTATAAACTACCCATGGTGTTGCTCAAAAGGCACCAAACCCTTTAACGGTTCAATTAGTAATTCCAAAGTGAATCAGCCATGCAGCAAATCTTATGGAAATCCAAGACTGATGCAAACCTGCTTTAAATCGGGAACTAATCAAATGAGGTATTTTATTTACCCACAGAACGTGTCTTTCTTCTGGAAATGCTGGCACCACTGTCCATTTCAGATTACCCACAATTTAAAAGGCCAGCTCTGAACTATCTTTTGAGTCACCCAAGGTTCAGATCGATGAACAATGAAAGCATCTTTCCCAGAGGATAATTTGTGAACCTGATGATTGAGGAACATTCAATAATTTCATGATTACCAGGACGAGACTAGCTTTCTTTTATTTATGCCAGATTTATGAATTATATTAACCATATCGAATTGCAATGATGAAATTCAAACTCTTATCTGGCTTAATATGTTTAGAATTCTGGTTGGTTTAGATTAAATTTAGTTTAATGAATATAGTGCAGAAACATAAGATCATAGGAGCAGAATTAGGCCATTCAATTCAGGCCATCAGGTCTACTCTGCCATTCAATCATGACTGATCTATCTCTCCCGCCAAACCGCATTCTCCTGCCTTCTCCCCATAACCTGACACCCGTACTAATCAAAAATCTATCCATCTCTGCCTTAAATATATCCACCGACTTTGCCTCCACAGTCTTCTATGGCAAAGAATTCCACATATTCATCACCCTCTGACTAAATAAATTCCTCCTCGTCTCCTTCCTTTAATTCTGAGGCTATGAATTCTAAATTCTAGTCCTAGACTCTCCCACGAGTGGAAACATCCTCTCCCCATCCACTATCCAAGCCTTTCACTATTCTGTACATTTGAATCCCCTCATTTTTCTAAAATCCAGCGTGTATAGGTCCAGAAACAGGCCCTTCCGCCCACCATGTCTCCGCACAGACCCCAGCACATTAACACTATCCTACACACTAGGGATCATTTTACATTTACACCAAGCCAATTAAACTGTACAAACCTGCACTTCTTTGGAGTGTGGAAGGAAACCAAAGATCTCAGAGAAAACCAACACAGGTCACGGGGAGAACGTACAAACTCCGTACAGACAAGCTCCCGTAGTCAGGATCAAAACCAGGTCCTCTGGTGCTGTAAGGCAGTAGGACTATCACTACGCCACCATGCCACCCCTAGAATTCTAGGGTCTTGAATTCTATGCAGCTATCATAACCTGCTGCAAACAGAACCACACACCTTCTCTGGATTCCATACAAAACTCCACAATCTTGCTAAAGAACCACCTCTCTAATTCTACATCAGTGAGATCCGATGGAAGAATTTAGTTGCCATGCACTTGGTGAGCCCACAAATTAAAAAGCTGCTTTTGAATTATTCCTCTTCAGCACAATCATTTGTAATGTTTTATTTTTTTAATGTTTTATTTCTAAGTTGGAGTTACTTTTGCACTTATTTACATCCCTTTGACAGGCATGGGAGTGTTGCTGATGATCAAAGCTCTGTAATCCAAGCAACTGCTTTACAGTGTTGAAACAAAGCAAAGCCCCGACTGCAATCTATCAAGAGCTGTGATCAGTACTCTTCGGAGCAGAACCTTATGATAAATTAACAGCAGGCCCCCAATCCTGTTCATTGTTTGGTCCTTTGCACCCACCTTATGTATTAAGGGCCACCAAGATTGGCCCTCTGCATCAACAGAGATAAGTGCATGCACATAGGTATCATGGGTGGTGAGTCAGGCCATGGAAGATAAAGCTCCTGGAATGCAAATATAGGAAAGTGTAACTGTTTCAGAGCAACAGTCAAGAAAATAAATTGTGGTGAATTATTTATTTTGGCTTGGTATCTGGAAAATCTAGAATTTTCCTACCAGTGCACATTTAAAACAATTTACACATGGAACAAAAGGCAAAAAAAAAATGTATAAAAAATACGCATGGTTTGAAAAGGGACCATATTTTTAAAATATTTTCAAATGGGTCAACTGCACTTTGATAACACAAAGTGAATATATGACAAGTGGTGAATTAGGGAACGCAATTGGTAGGGACATGTCGAATTGATGATAATGCAATTTCGATCAGAAACTAGAGAACCAGTTGTTATTTTAGAAATTGAAGATAGAATGCAGTGTTGGATTTGAACAGGAAAACTCTGTTTCAATGCAACCTCTCAGCCGTAATCACACTAATCTCTAAGGAACACAGTCAGTTCTTTTGCCACAGGTTGGAATTGACAACCATTGCTTCTATCAACACCTGTACAGTGATATTCTGTTAAAGAATGCAACATAAAGCTTTTAATTTGTAATAACAAAAATAAACTTATTGCTATTGAAAAGACCTTTCATTTAGAAAATCATGCAGGGAAAAATAACATAGAAAAAACAAATTCCAGATGCTGGTTTACAAAATAAGACAAAATGCAGGAATAAGACAAAATGCAGGAATATTTTCTCCAGAGATGCTTCCTGACCCCGCTTGAAATTAAAAAGCCTAAATAACAATGGCGAAATACAGTGAAATCAGTGATTTAAAAAAATCTAAAAATAAACAGCAGGTAAAATTGCACTTCTGAAGAAACTTTTTCAGGATAATAACTTTTGAAATGGCTAATTTAATGTTCAGAGAAATCTAGAAATGATCGGAAATCCACTTGTTTATTCTAGCCATTTATTTAATTCGAAATCTCACCTACAGATTTCAATTATTTTAATTTAAATTACCAAGAAAAATCAAACACTGCCAATTAATACAAACACCGATGAACACTGAAATAATTGTTTCTTCATAAAAGTATTCATGCATATACTCAAGTATCCAACTTATCTAGCTAGCCCTCAGCAACTAGTTTCAAATTATGCTTCCACAAGTGATCACCCAATTTGCCACTAATTTCCATGATTAAGACCAAGCAGCGGTAACAGTATGTCTCGGGCATAGTGATTTGTTGAATGAACATTGTCATAATCATTATGGTAATAAAATCTCCATGTATTTCTATACAATACTATATAAGACTTGATTCTTGATTTGGTCACACAGAAGCCCCCAAATTATAAATATATTTGCACGTTAACAATTAATAACTTATCCATTATCACAATTCCTAATCATTATTTTGATATGTTTTGCAAGAGCATTAAAATATAAAACTGTAGATTGAACTGTTACTGTTCCAAATTCACAGTAGTTTTCATGACAACAGTGGAACAAAGAGCAGACCAACCAGCCCCTTCAACCTGCTCTATCATTCAATACAACCATGACTTCAATGCCTTAATTATCTACGGTCATAAGGAATAGGAGCAGAATGAGGCCATTCGGCCCATCAAGGCTCTCTGCCATTCAATCATAGACGATCTACCACTCTCTCCTAACCCCATTCTCCTGCCTTCTCCCCATAACCCGACACCTGTACAAATCAAGAATCTATCTATCTCTGCCTTAAAAATATCCATTGATGGCCTCCACAGCCATTTGTGGCAACGAATTCCACAGATTCACCACCCTCTGATGAAAGACACTTCTCCTCATCTCCTTCCTTAAGGAACATCCTTTAATTCTGAGGCTATGACCTCGAGTCCTAGACTCTCCCACTGGTGGAAATAACCTCTCCACATCCGCTCTATCCAAGCCTTTCACTATTCGGTAAGTTTCAATGAAGTCCTCCCCCTCATCCTTCTAAACGCCAGTGAGTCGTGCTGTCAAACGCTCATCATGTTAACCCACTCATTCCTGGGATAATTATTGCAAATCTCCTCTGGACCCTCTCCAGAGCCAGCACATCCTTCCTCAGAATTGCACCTTATATAGCCTCAACATTACATTCCTGTTGTTGTACTCTTGCCCTCTTGAAATAAATGCTAGCAGTCTGTGTTATCGCTGATCAATCCTTTAATAAAGCAAAATAAATCCCTATCTATTTCAGAGTCTGTCATAATTCTAAAACCACTAAATCTCTAACTCTTTTCTGCCCTCAGTATCATAACAGCTGCTCTCATCCTTTCATGGTGGTGACCTTGCACAATCCTGATACCAGTCACTGCACTATCTCCAAGGTCTTAAATGACATTGCCAGAATTGGACACAGTATTCCTAGTGAGATCTGTGACGATTAACATAACATTCCATCTTTTCAGTGTGTTTAAAACCCTGGAATCCCATGTAAATTTTCTTTTAAAATTCTTAATAACAGTCTGCAACCCGGGGCACTCTCACATTTTATGTTCCTGCATTCCTTTAAAACAAGTACAATTTACTTTATATCTTTATGTCAAAAAACATAAACATTCGCAGACAAAACAGCTGAGATCGGGAAACAGCTCCCAGATGCAAATTAGGAAAAATGCAGACAATGGCTGGAGCTGATAGAAACAACAGACCTATGACACAGCAGCAGGAAGGCATGGGCGACACTGAGTCGTCTCGGTAATGACCCCACCCACAGTAAACCATGTGGAAATGTGACTGCTAACCAGGTTGCCCACCAGTTGTTGCTAAATGGCAAGAGTCATGGGAAGAAACATCCACCCCCAAAGGTTGTTGATGGCAAAAACCGAAACGACGGATGGTACACTCAACCTTCCACCATGGACGAACTCAACAAAGCCCTGAATGTGATGAAACCTAACAAGGCAGCCGGCTTAGACAACATCTGAACTGAGATGCTGCAACATCTGGGTCCCAGAGCACAAGAACACTGCTGGAGATGTTTAACATCTGCATAGCAACCAACTCCATCCCACGAGTCTGGCGGAAATCGAAGGTTGTTGCTTTACCAAAACCAGGCAAAGATGCTAATCTTCCCAGCAGCTACCGACCTATATCCCTGCTGTGCCACCCATACAAACTGATGGAAAGATGCATACTGAACCACATCACGCTGGATGTAGACAATGTCTTGATACCTGAACAGGCTGGGTTCCGCCACAGAAAGTCAACAACAGGACAACAGCTGAACCTCAATCAGCACATTGAAGATGGCTTTGAGTAGAAGCTGATCACAGGTGCAGTATTTGTAGACTTGTCCGCAGCAAACCACTGTAAACCACCGTAACATGAAAGCCAAACTGCAACAAACACTGCAGGACTCTCATCTTGTCCAGTTCATCATGACAATGATGAAGAACCGCCGCTTCTTCGTAAGCCTGAATGTCCAGAACAGCTATAGCAGTGTCCTTGCCCCAATATTGTTCAATATATACACCAATCACCCCGAAAACGAGGTCATTTCTGTATGCCGATGACATGCATCGCAACACAATCCTCAGACTTCAGCCAGATTGAGACCGTACTAGAGGCTGAAGAATATGACAACATACTACCAACAGAATTCCCTGCGCCCAAACCCAACAAAAATGCAAAGCGCAGCTTTCGACCTCCGGAACCGGGATGCGAAATGTCAACTGCAGGTGCGATGGAATGATGTCCTGTTGGAACACTGCAAAGCCCCAAAGTACCTAGGTGTGGTCCTCGATCGGACGTTATATCGCCAACATGTTGAGAAAACCAAGGCAAAGGTCAACACCCGGAACTATATTATCGAAAAATTGGGAAACAGCTCATTTGGAAGTGACCCAACAACAATCCGCACTGCAGCCCTGGCGCTCTGTTTCTCATTGGCAGAATATGCAAGCCCCGTCTGAAGCCACTCTAAACATGCACGCAAGGTGGACTCTGCATTGAACACTGCCTGCAGGAAAACCACAGGATTCCTGAAGCCAACAAAGGTTGGATATTTGTAAGAGCTGGCTGGCATTGACAAACCATCTCGAAGACGTGATCGGGCAGCTGCAGTAGAACGCTTCAATGCGGACACAGACCCCCATCACCCTTTGTACAATCACCAACGTGCCAAGAAACACTTGAAGAGTCGGAACATCTTTATGGAACTAGAGCCAAACGTACCAGGCACCAAAACCAAACAACAGATGGCACCAGGACACCACCTGCCTTATACTACCTGGAAAGCCCTAAACCACCTCCGTACTGGAGTGGGACGTTGCGGACTCAACCTGAAGAAGTGGGGCTTCTCGAACTCTGACAAGTGCAACTGTGGATAGGTTCAGACAATGGCCCAACTACTGACTTGCGGTAGAGAGGCATGCACTGCGGACGATCTCTGCAGAGGCACAGATGTGGCACTGGTTGTGGCAGAACGTCGTCTGACACACGAGCGAACAAAGTGCAAGGTATTCCTTCAAATATTTCTGAAGACAAAAATTACTATAACCAGTTTTAAGAAATCCTGCATAATTTACCAAAGCAAATGTAGGAATTAAAAGTTGGTTATAAAAGGCAGTGAAATCAATAAAGTACCCTCAAACCATTCCTAAAGGGCCTGTCCCACTGTACGACCTAATTCAAGTGTTCTCCCGAGTTTCCCCTGATTCGAACTCGGAGAATTACGGTAATAGCCGCTCGTAGGTACTCTGGGCTCTCGTGGACATTTTTCAACATGTTGAAAAATCTTCATGAGCTTACCGCGTTCCCCGAGTATCTGCCATTAGCGTTACGAGCCGCTAAGAGACGTCCCGAGCTCCGACTTACCCGCTACGTACATTCTACGTGCTTACCACGAGTTTGATTTTTTTTTAAACTCGGGAGAGCTCTTGAATTACCTCGTACAGTGGGACAGGCCCTTTACTTCTATTGCTTCTAATGACAAAGACCTGCTAAGTATATTTTTATACAGGCAGTTCCACATCAATGTATTTGATTTCCTGTCCCTGGCTCTCACTTGCAAGTGAAATAATACAACTGCACTGATAAGAAACAGTCGCAACATTTATTGCTGATAGATTTGGTGTAATCTTTCCGCATGGAAGAATCATGGGTTGTAATCTCAGATGTCAAAACATCACTGCATTGACTGCGAAAAGTGGAGGCAACAACAATCTGAAAGCAAGTTCCAGATCACCACATTTTTGCTTTATGTATTCTAGCTAGAAGCGTCTATTATTTCTGCTTCCTGGAAATCAGTAAATTACCCAAGTTAGTCACAAGCAGTGCTGATGGACAGGAATAGGGAGCATTTGTTGGGAAGGAGGAATTGATAACCATCCCAAGACTCGTTTATTATACCAGTTTCCTGCCCAATTTAAATGACACCTTTTCCACATTTCAGCTTTTTTTTATCATTAATTTCCACCAATAATATAATAGAAGCTTTTAAAAAAAAAATCACTTCCAAGAGTACTTGTTCTTTTATCGTTAATGGAAATATCCTTTATTTGATTTGCTGACACCAGTTTTCTAAAGATACACAAAATTGAATGCGAATGCCATTCCTGATCAGAAGGAAAATTAGCAATGCCAACAGTAAGAAACTGCACAGAGACTGGAATCAACAGTGAAGAGTTAAAGACTGAAGGCAGTTATGTGTAAATGAAACCATTTGCATAGTTTCAGTCTTTGAACCGTCCAATTACTTAAGCAATATGAAGAGAAAAGCAGTCACAAAGTAATGAACAAATTAACTGTTTGTTGTTACAGTGAACCACCGTTCTAACAGACCCCTTTATAACAGTTTTTGATTATATCGGACGGACTCCCGACTTGCACTGCCTTGCTGGCTGTTGGAAGACAGGCTTCGAGGGCCCCCGCCCGACTTGCAAGGTGCACCAGCGAGCATTTTTCACCCATTGCACGGTCCAGTTGAAGCAGTGGTTGGTGCTGCTCACGTTGTAGCCCATGGGGAAAATCCTTTCTTCAGGCCACCACCACAGGCAGGAAGTGCTCGGTCACCATGGGGCTTCAAACCCCTCACCTGCTGCCATTTCTTGAATTGAATAGAATAAATGTTATTAGCCAAGTATGTATACACACAAGGAATTTGCCTTGGTGCTTTGATCGCAAGTAACAAGACGATATACAGTGTTTAAGAAGGAACTGTGGATGCTGGAAAAATCGAAGGCAGACAAAAATGCTGGAGAAACTCAGCGGGTGAGGCAGCATCTATGGAGCGAAGGAATAGGTGACGTTTCGGGTCGAGACCCTTCTTCAGACTGATGTGGGGTGGGGGGGGGCAGGAAGAAGAAAGTAAGAGTCGGAGACAGTGGGCTGTGGGAGAGCTGGGAAGGGGAGGGGAAAGAGGGAGAAAGCAAGGACTACCTGAAATTGGAGAAGTCAATGTTCATCTTGCTGGGGTGTAAACTACCCAAGCGAAATATGAGGTGCTGCTCCTCCATTTTGCGGTGGGTCTCACTCTGGCCATGGAGGAGGCCCAGGACAGAAAGGTTGGATTCGGAATGGGAGGGGGAGTTGAAGTGCTGAGCCATCATGAGATCAGGTTGGTTATTGCGAACTGAGCCGAGGTGTTGGGCGAAACGATCGCCAAGTCTCACCGATGTAGAGCAGCTGACACCTAGAGCAGCGGATGCATTAGATGAGGTTGGAGGAGGTGGAGGTGAACCTCTGCCGCACCTGGAACGACTGCTTAGGTCTTTGGAAGGAGTCAAAGTGTAGCATTTCTTGCGGTTGCAAGGGAAAGTACCAGGGGAGGGGGTGGTTTGGGTGGGAAGGGACGAATTGACCAGGAGGGAGCAGTCTCTGCGGAAAGCCGAAAGGGGAGGAGATGGGAAGATGTGGCCAGTGGTGGGATCCCGTTGGAGGTGGCGAAAATATCGGAGGATTAAAGCAAGGACTACCTGAAATTTGAGATTTGAAATTTGAACATTGACCTCCAATTTCAGGTATTCCTGGCTTTCTCCCTCCTTCCCTATCCTTCCCAGCTCTCCCACAACCTACTGTCTCCGCCTCTTCCTTTCTTCTTCCCACCCCCCCCCCACCTCCACACCACTCTGAAGAAGGGTCTCGACCCAAAACGTCATCTATTCCGCTCCATAGATGCTGCCTTACCTGCTGAGTTTCTATAGCATTTTTGCCTACCTTCAATTTTTTCAGCATCTGCAGTCCTTTCTTAAACATGGTGTTGTTGATGGCGAGTTGGGGGAGGGGAGGGGCTTCCCCTAAAGTCTACAATCAATTCCAGTCTTAAGAGCATTGAGCTCCATGTTGTTGCGATGGCACCAGGACGCCAGTTGTGTCACTTCCCGTCTGTAGGCAGATTCCTCCCCATCCTGGATCAGTCCTATCAGGGTTGATAGGAAACTTGAGAAGCTTGATAGAGGAGTCTGTGGGGGTGCAGTCGTTGGTGTAGAGAGAGTAAAGAAGCGGGGAGTGTACGCAGCCTTGCAGTGCTCCTATGCAGAGAACGAGTGGGTCCAAGATGTGCTTTCCCAGCCTCACATGCTGCTTCCTGTCTGTCAGGAAGTTGGTGATCCACTGACAGAGGGGTTCAGGCACAGTCAACTTTGCTTTGTCCGCTCGATCTCTGACACCCGCACAACCTCGGTTATTTGGTCCACAAATTTAATTCCTTCATTGCTGATACTAATTGGCAATCTGTCCTTCCAGTTACATATTGCAGTTGATCTGTAGGAAATATTTTCTTACGTTTAGCTTCCCTTCAGCGAGTAAACAAAGGAGATAAACATTACTGGAATCCAAGTGGACCAACTTCCAACAAATTACATTTATGTTCCACTCTAATTATGTGGCGATTTATATATGACCTTGGGATTATAAATGAAACAAATAGGTCAGAGTTGTCATCTGCAATTACACAATGATTAATTCCATTGGCAGCTCCTTAGAAAGCAAACCATTCCATACCTGCATGCATCCAGACCAAGAGGTCAATCAGACAGTCAATTAACTGGCATCATGCAATGGCTATACAGCAATGATTACAAAATTCAAGAAGGAGGGACAAACTATTTACAATCAGGAATATTATGATCAGCGAGTCCTTGTCATAAAGATCCAGGGAGTCACCAATGACAAGCAAGTCGACTCAGCCTGCTACATAAATATTATCGCAACAAGGTAATATTTATGTAGCTGGATGAATCAAACTTTGTGGTTTAAAGGCCTGTCTCACGAGTCTGCGGTCATTGGCGGCGAAACAGGAAGAATCTACCGCTCCTGGGCCGCCATAGACCGCGCACTCGGTCAAACGCACAATTCCGGGGCCGTGCGGCGTTGTTCCCAACACCAACACTGTTCAAAAATATGCCCCTACCGCACAGCCGCCGCCAGTGTGGCACGAGCGCCTTGCGTCGAACTTGCACCGCCACAGCCGCCGCCAGTGAGGCACGAGTGCGGCACGGCCGCCGCCACAGCCACCTCTACAGCGTCGCGATCAGCACGGCCGCCGCCACAGCCCCGCAGATCCAAAATGACGTCATCGCAGTCGGCCCGCCCTTTTTTTAAACTTACCGCAAGCTCGTGGGACAAGCCGTACTTAAATCACTCGGCCCCTGCGCAGCATCCGTGCGGCGCTCCCGTGGCATAGGCTCGGCGCTCTCGCCGTTGCCGTGTGGTCCCCTCTACAGGCGAAGCCGCGCTTCACCGCCGATGACCGCAACACCGTGAGACAGAGCCGTTATACCTCAAGACACTCCAGAACTTTTTCATTATCCAAGAACATTCAACTTTAACAACATTATAGTTGAGCATGGAGAAAAATCATAGATATGGAGAAAAATCCTTGACTTGAAACCCATCAAACCCCTGAACATTCTTTTGCACTGCCAACACATGGTTGCAGCAACAAAATCGACAGTAGTTGCTCACCAAGGATGCGCAAACAGCAAACCTGCAAATCTGCTTCAAAGTCACCGGTAGCAGGTGCCACCTCAGGCTCCACTTCCAAGTTGCATGCCATCTTACCCAGCAACACTGACAGAAAAACGCCGGTAATTTGTCGACCATTAGCCAAAAATAAAACCACATGCACATCGCATCAATAATAAAAATTAAACACTTAGGTACAGCATTGGTATATGCTGCGCAGTTAAAACCCAAGAGCAAGGGAAATATGCACAGAATCCTCAACTCTAATCAGAGATTTTGGCTTTCATGTAAAAAGGCATGTATTGCAATTAGGTCAAGAATACAGGAGACAATATATTTTGTTCTCCAAAGAAACAAAGACTAGTCATTTAAAAGCAGAATGTTCTTAAGAACTGCAATCAATTAACAGAAAAACATAAGATACGCCATTGAGGATTTTGAAATTAAATATTTAATCAACAGTGAAGGGAAAAAAAACATTAAATTATTCATTTGTTTTCAAATGTATCATTATATTTCATGTTATCAATTGACAATGCTGTAGGCATCCAAAACACAAAAAGGACAAAGTGCTGGAGTAACTCAGCTGATCTGGTAGCGACCCTGGAGAACATGGAAAGATGATGCTTCGGGTTGAGATCCTACTTCTGACTAGCTGAGTTACACCAGCACTTTGTGTCCTTCTGTAACCAGCATCTGCAGTTCTTTATTTCTACACACACAAAACAAATTAGCATTTTATACATCTCTCCTGTGAAGTCAAAAAATAATTAAAGATAATTATTTCAAGGTGGATTAGCAACCATCTTGTAAGCTTCATGCAGCTTTAATACAGCAGGACCTATTGTAATAACGTGAAACAGCGCAAACAATTATTTTCTACTCAAGATGTGAGGAGCTGTTGTTGATTTTCAGCATGCATGCCAATGATTCACAATAATGAGGAACAGGAAGTAGTACTAGTGTCAAGTGTCCTCAGCCATAAGCTCAAGGCACAGATAATTCACATGCAGTGGAAACCAAATGTGGCAAACTGAAAGGAAATTTAGGCAACAGTTGTCACAGCAATAAAACTTGTTGCATTTGCTGAATATGAGTGTAAGCAACCTGCAACGGAGATGATTTTGATTGCAAGATTAAATATGACAATGCAATGGTACGACCGAACCTGGGGTATTGTGCAGTTTTGGGTGTTTTTCTACAAGAGGATATGCTTGGTCACAGAAGAATGCAACAAATATTCATTTGACTAGTTTCAGAGATGTCAGCTTTGCAGTATGAGATCACACAAAGTGGAATCATCTTGCATTCTTCACAATTGACGTGAACAAAAGGAGATCTCATTGAAATATACAAAATGCTTTCAGGCTGGATTGAGGGATGATGTTGCATATGACTGATTCGTCTGGAACCAGGGATCACAGTCACGGAAAAAAGGCTAACACATTCAAAATTCAGTGTAAGAACAAATTTCTACAGGCAAAAGGCGGTGAACCTTTAGAAGTCTCAAAGGCGATGGATGGTTTGCCATTTAATTCTGAAGGTTTATATCTAACCTGGCTTATATTTTTAAACATTCACTTTTCAGGATTTGGACAAATTGGAAAACACCATTTACTCAAAATTACATTTAGGTGAAGGAGTTAACTTCCCGAACCACTGATTTTCCATAAGCAAACATGCTCCCACTGAGGTGTCACAAGTTTGATAATAGCGATGGTTACCATAATAGTTTTTAGTTGAGTTTAGAGATACAACGCGGAACAGGCCCTTTGGCCTTCTTCAAAAGGGTCTCGACCTGAAACGTCACCCATTCCTTCTCTCCAGAGTTGCTGCCTGTCCCGCTGAGTTACTCCAGCATTTTGTGTCTACCTTCGATTTAAACCAGCATCTGCAGTTTTTTCCTACACATATCCCATTTAGAGGATGGATGGCCATTTAACTGCGGCCTAGCACCTTGGAGCTGGAGGCCTCCTCGGGACTGACTTTGAGCCCCATGGCGTGGACTTACCATTGGAGCCGATCCCTTGCCTGGGATCGCTCCAACCGTGGCCTGCGGACTTTACCATCAAGATTTCGCAGTCACGGAGGAGACCGTGGATGTCGGGAACGCCAACAACTAGCCCCGACCCGGGGTCCGATCGCAATAAACTATTATTGTATTGTATTGTATTATATTGTATTGTCGGAGTGATCGCCTCTGCAAGGATACGGGAATAAGATCGTCCTGTCAACGGAAGGCTCGAGGCCCCCGACCGCGGGAGAACAAAGAAGGAAAGAGATTGAACTTATTTTTCACCTTCCATCAGTGAGGAATGTGGAGGAGTCACTGTGGTGGATATTTATGTTAAAATGTATTTTGTGTGTTCTGTTGCTTTTTATTTGTATGACTGTACGGCAAATCAAATTCCTCGTATGTTGCAAAGCATACTTGGCTAATAAAGTATTATTGTATTGTATTATATGAGTCAATAGACAATCGGTGCAGGAGTAGGCCATTCGGCCCTTTGAGCCAGCACCCCATGCAATGTGATCATGGCTGATCTTCCACAATCAGTACCCTGTTCCTGCCTTCTCCCCATATCCCCTATCTTTAAAAGCCCTATCTAGCTCTCTCTTGAAAGTATCCAGAGAACCGACCTCCACCGCCCTCTGAGGCAGAGAATTCCATAGACTCACAACTCTCTGTGAAAAAGTGCTTCCTCATCTCCATTCTAAATGGCTTACCCCTTATTCTTAAACTGTGGCTCCTGGTTCTGGACTCCCCCAACATCGGGAACATGCTTCCTGCCTCTAGCATGTCCAAACCATTTAATAATCTTATATGTTTCAATAAGATCCCCTCTCATCCTAAATTCCAGAGTATACAAGCCCAGCCGCTCCATTCTCTCAGCATATGACAGCATATGACAGTCCCGCCATCCCGGGGAATTAACCTTGTGAACCTACGCTGCACTCCCTCAATAGTAGCCCCAGAAATAGTGGATGTATTAGTGATAATTTTTTACAACTCTTTAGATTCTAGAGTAGCTCCTGAGGATTGGAGGGTAGCTAATGTAACCCCACTTTTTAAAAATGGAGGAAGAGAGAAAACGGGGAATTACAGACCAGTTAGTCTAACAGCGGTAGTGGGGAAACTGCTAGAGTCCGTTATTAAAGATGGGATAGCAGCACATTTGGAAAATGGTGAAATCATTGGACAAAGTCAGCATGGATTTATGAAAGGTAAATCATGTCTGACGAATCTTATAGAATTTTTCGAGGATGTAACTAGTTGAGTGGATATGGGAGAACCAGAGGATGTGTTATATCTGGACTTTCAGAAGGCTTTCGACAAGGTCCCACATAAGAGATTAGTATACAAACCTAAAGCACACGGTATTGGGGGTTCAGTATTGATGTGGATAGAGAACTGGCTGGCAGACAGGAAGCAAAGAGTAGGAGTTAACGGGTCCTTTTCAGAATGGCAGGCAGTGACTAGTAGGGTACCGCAAGGCTCAGTGCTGGGACCCCAGCTATTTACAATATATATTAATGATTTGGACGAGGGAATTGAATGCAACATCTCCAAGTTTGCGGATGACACGAAGCTGGGGGGCAGTGTTAGCTGTGAGGAGGGTGCTAGGAGGCTGCAAGATGACTTGGATAGGCTGGGTGAGTGGGCAAATGCATGGCAGATGCAGTATAATGTGGATAAATGTGAGGTTATCCACTTTGGTGGCAAAAACAGGAAAGTAGACTATTACCTGAATGGTGGCCGATTAGGAAAAGGGGAGATGCAACGAAACCTGGGTGTCATGGTACGCCAGTCATTGAAAGTAGGATTGCAGGTGCAGCAGGCAGTGAAGAAAGCGAATGGTATGTTTGCATTCATAGCAAAAGGATTTGAGTATAGGAGCAGGGAGGTTCTACTGCAGTTGTACAGGGTCTTGGTGAGACCACACCTGGAGTATTGCGTAGTTTTGGTCTCCTAATCTGAAGGACATTCTTGCCATAGAGGAAGTACAGAGAAGGTTCACCAGACTGATTCCTGGGATGTCAGGACTTTCATATGAAGAAAGACTGGATAGACTCGGCTTGTATTCGCTAGAATTTAGAAGATTGAGGGGGGATCTTATAGATCTTGAGGGGTTGGATAGGCTAGATGCAGGAAGATTGTTCCCGATGTTGGGGAAGTCCAGAGCAAGGGGTCACAGTTTAAGGATAAAGGGGAAATCTTTTAGGCCTGAGATGAGAAAAACATTTTTTACACAGAGAGTGGTGAATCTCTGGAATTCTCTGCCACAATGTAGTTGAGGCCAGTTCATTGGCTATATTTAAGAGGGAGTTAGTTGTGGCCCTTGTGGCTAAAGGGATCAGGGGGTATGGAGAGAAAGCAGGTACAGGATACTGAGTTGGATGATCAGCCATGATTATATTGAATGGCGGTGCAGGCTCAAAGGGCCGAATGGCCTACTACTGCACCTATTTTCTATGCTTCTATGTTAATAGCAAGAATGTCCTTTCTCAAATTTGGAGACCAAAACTGCACACAATACTCCAGGTATTGCTCCATCGGGTGGCGCCATCGTAGTGGCAGCCTCGCCGGCAGCTGTTAGTCCTTTCACCCTTTTTTGTTATTTTTAGTGTCAAAAAGTATGTTCTATAGGTTTCTTAGTCTTTTTTATGTGGGGGGAGGTGGCGGGAGGGGGGGGGGGGAGAAATAGGGGTAAACCATTTCCCAGTCACTTACCTGGACGGAGATTCGTCTTTTCTCCATGTCACATCTTCGCCCCCCCCTGACCCCCCCCCGTGCAGGCTACCAACTGGATTGGCGTGGCCTTTCCTGCCGGAGACTGGCCAGAGCTACAGCAGCGGCGCAGCACTGAATTACCATCACGGAGCTGTGTTGGAGCTCCGGAGTGTTGGGCCTGCTGACTTTAACACCGTGGAGCTGTGGTTTGCAGAGCTTCTAGCCGCGGGCGAGACGCTGACTTTAACATCGCAGAGTTCTGGGATCTTTTGCCGGGGATCACCAGTGTTGGAGCTCAGCCCAGCTCGGCCTGTGGACTTCGGAAGCTGCGGTCTCCGGTAAGCAGCGGCCGATTCGGAAACTCCAAGCCACTGAGTGTGTTCTTCCATTCCGACATTGGAGCTCTGATCATCCCGGCGAGAGGGCCTGTACATCGGGCCGTCCATAGCGGCAACAGCGGAGGGCTCAAAGGCCCCGACCACGGGTGAACAAAGAGGAAGATGACTGAACTTTATTGCCTTCCCTCACAGTGGGAAACGTTGATTCTGCTGTGGGGGATGTTCATGTTAAATTCTATTGTGTATTGTGTTCTTTTTATTCGTATGGCTGTATGGTAACTCAAATCTCACTGTACCAATTGGTGCATGTGACAATAAATGTAACTTGAACTTGAGGTGTGGTCTCACTAGGGCCCTGTACAACTGCAGAAGGACCTCTATGGTCCTATACTCAC